>JAJMRV010000042.1:0-79698 GCA_030578435.1 Scheffersomyces lignicola | reverse complement strand
AGTTGTCGGAGCTGCACCAGGTTCGCATGCCAAGCAAGATTACTTTGAAGTGTGGAGAAACTCGAGCGAGTACAGTGAAGTCCAAGGTGAGTTAGATGAAATGGAAGTTGAATTAGTCAAGTTGCCTAGAGACGATTCTCCAGATGCACACTTGAAGTATGCTGCACCAATTTGGAAACAGTATTTGATTGTCTCGTGGAGAACCTTACAAGAAAGATGGAGATCTCCAGGTTACATCTACGCCAAATTGTTTTTGGTTATTTCCGCTGGTATTTTCAATGGTTTTTCGTTCTTCAAGGCAAGTAACTCCTTGCAAGGTATGCAAAATCAAATGTTCTCGATTTTCATGTACTTCATTGTGTTTAACACTTTGATTCAGCAGATGGCTCCTTACTTTATCACTGAAAGAGATCTTTATGAAGTTAGAGAGGCTCCATCTAGAACTTATAGTTGGTTTGCTTTCATCACTGGTCAAATCACCTCTGAGATACCATTTCAAATATTTGCAGGTACTGTCTCATTTTTCTGTTGGTATTATCCAGTTGGATTGTATAGAAATGCAATTCCAACTGATGCCGTGCATTCCCGTGGTGTTTTGATGTGGTTGTTGTTAACGTCTTTCTTCGTTTATACTTCGACCATGGGTCAATTGTGTTTGTCGTTCAATGAGTTGGCTGATAATGCTGCTAACTTGGCAACTTTGTTGTTTACTATGTGTTTGAATTTCTGTGGTGTTTTGGCTGGTCCTGATTTCTTACCAGGATTCTGGATTTTCATGTACAGATGTAACCCTTTCACCTACTTGATCCAAGCGATTTTGGCTACTGGTATTGCTAATACCAATGTTATTTGTGCTGCAGAGGAGTATTTACATTTTAATCCACCAAGTGGACAAACATGTGGTTCTTATATGGACCCTTACATTCAGTTTGCGGGTGGTTACTTGCAAGATGCAAATGCTACCTCAGATTGTTCCTTCTGTCAAATGGATTCTACCAACACTTACTTGGCCAGTGTGAATTCATACTTTTCTCAAAGATGGAGAAACTTTGGTATCTTCATTGCATTTATTGCAATTAACATTATTTTGACTGTGATTTTGTATTGGGCCGCAAGAGTACCAAAAGGAAACAGAGAAAAGAAGAAGGCCAAGAAGAATTAGATATTCTTACCGAGAGCCGCTATGACACTTTTTTAATTTTAATCTTCAGTTTCAATTTTTTTATTTATACGGAAGGTGGTGCTTAATATCTCCATTAGACTCGTCATATTGAAGTCAGCATCTTCTTTGTCATGTACTTAGTTTATATCAGTTGTGAATTCACTTTAAAATAAATCTACAAAAATATAGTTTAATATAGATAATATATAATTTAATATTCACCAACTCGTAGTATTGCAGAAGAATGCCAGTGTTTCTTACGCCTATGTACTTAAGATCAAAGTTCTGGTAGATGACCATCATCAGATTTCGGTTGGTACTAATCGGGCCAAAATTTTCACCGCACCACTTTTTCTGCGAAAAATCAGTTCACATTATACGACAAGCTAAGCTAAACAACGCTACAGAAGGATTATAAATAAACTACAATTTCATTTCTCTGTTATTGCTGGAATTTCACATCAGTAGAGAAAAATAAATAATTGCACACTTTATTAGATATGGTCACGGCAGAACAAATTCACGATGATTCGTTTCCCATAAGAGATCGTATGGAAGCTCTTATCAGACTCAAGCAGCAACAAATCACACAAGGTTTAGCCGCTTTGGACAACGTTGAGTTCAAGACAGACAAATGGGTTAGAGGCAACAATGGTGGTGGTGGTGAGTCGATGGTTCTCCAGAACGGTTCTACCTTTGAAAAGGGGGGTGTCAACATCTCCATTGTGCACGGAACATTACCACCAGCAGCAGTGCAGAGAATGAGGGCGGATCATGCCAATCTAAAGGGATCTGCTACCGATGGTAGTGTCAACTTCTTTGCTTGTGGGTTGTCTATGGTTATTCATCCCATTAACCCACACGCTCCCACCACACACGCTAACTACAGGTATTTTGAAACCACCGACCCAGACACTAATGAAATTCAGGCTTGGTGGTTTGGAGGTGGTGCTGACTTAACTCCTTCGTATTTGTATGAAGAAGATGCCGCTTTGTTCCACCAAAAACACAAAGATGCCTTAGACAAGCACGACAAAGATTTGTACCCTAAGTACAAGAAATGGTGTGACGAGTACTTTTTCATCAAACACAGAAACGAGACCAGAGGAATTGGAGGTATTTTCTTTGATGACTTCGATTCGAAGCCAGCCGGCGAAATATTACACATAGTTGAGGACTGTTTTGATGCGTTCTTACCATCGTATGTTCCAACCATTGAAAAGAGGAAAGACATGCCATACACGGAAGCCCAGAAAGAATGGCAACAAATTAGAAGAGGCAGGTACGTCGAGTTCAACTTGGTTTTAGACAGAGGCACACAGTTTGGTTTGCAGACTCCTGGCTCCAGAGTCGAAAGCATCTTGATGTCTTTACCAAAGACTGCTAGCTGGTTATATGACCACCATCCTGAGGAAGGAAGTGAAGAGGAGAAGCTAGTTAATGTTTTGCAATCACCTAGAGATTGGGCGTAATGCGGTCTCTTTTCCTTGTAAATATAGAAGTTTAATGCGATTAGCGCTAATGAATAGATGTAGTAGCAGCTCATGGTAGCGCCCATGATTTCCTGTACATAATATTCTTCCTCGGTAATTTCGCTCCCCCACCATTTTTCAATCTTCATTATGAACTTCCATCCTAAAAGGTCGTTGCAAGTAGAACACCAGCATGTCGGATTTATACAAACATCTAGGACCACAGGGCAGAGCCGTTATGTATGGTAATGATGGAATAAATCATAGCATGGGTGCAAATGAAGCTGCTCCACAGGATTTAGATTTTCTCATTCATGAACTAAGAAATCCGAAACCTGATACAACTGTCAAGAAAGTATTGGGATACCTATATCATTATATCCCTTACATAAAGCACGAGCATAATTTTCGTTTAATCATTGCCAGCTTTTTAAATTCACCGGTTTGTTTCGGTCAATTCGCAGCACCGTTTGAATCCAATTACATGATCATCGAAGTGTTTAAACTAATCACAGACAAGAAGATCAAAATAAGCCAACCCACGTTATCTATCAAATCATACTATTCGATACTCCTTACAGAATTGATTAACTTTGCAGCCTATAATCCTACTGTCAATAGTTGGAAGGTGTTACCGATTATAGCTGGTTTGTTATTGTCCAATCAATTACGTGATGATTTGTATGTGATCCCTAACGCCATTGAATACAGGTGGTTTTTCCTAGATTGGGACAAGCAGATGAGAGAATTGTTCTGCAGAAGTCTTAGGTATAGTCTTTTGCAATCTCAACCAGATAATATAGTGAATCTTAGTCTAATAAGTTTGGCACTAACTTTCAATAAGCATGGCGAGAGAATAGATGTTTACACTACCAATATTTCACCAGCTTTCATTATCCAAAAACTTGTTCAGTTATTATTTATTAATCCCCAAGTTTCAACTATCGCATATCTTGAATTCTTCCAAGTGGATCCACTTTCGAAGGAATCTGAAGCAAAAATTCAAGAAACAATAATGCAAAAGCCTGTAATAAAACACATCAATAAATTGTCATTTTTATTAGAGGCGCACATGAACTCCTTGAAGTTTAGTTCTAAAAACTTTGAATTAATAGTGGATACTCTTGATGTGTTATTGATTTATGATCGTAAATTGAATCATACTTCGGTCAGTTCGATCTTCAACCATATTAAAAGTGCAGCAGACACAAATCCAATTCATCAGCATTTTTGGTATATTATGAAGAATATCTTCTTTGCCCAGATAATTGTAATGCAGGGCATTCTCACACGATTTTTAACTTCCAATAATAAGTCATTTTTATTTGTTCCATTCAATAGAAGTTATGGTAAGAATACTGAACGAGAATATTATCAGATTGCATTAAAAGTTTTACCCATATTATATTACCTTAATTTCATCTTACTTTCAATTGGTCAAGGTGGCTTTGATAACTATAACTTTGTCTATTATCTCACTTTAGAGTTGGTATTGTCTCATAACTCTAATTTGGAGTTTGAGAAATTATCAAAATACTTAATATCGAACTATCAAGAAATTAATTTTCATCCGGACTCATTGAATAATGACTATATCATGAGGTCAAAGGTGTTATTTTCGTTAGGACTATGGGAGAACTACTTGCAGAAGGTTAAGACTAATCCTTCTCTTAAAAATGAGGTATTTATTCATAATGATATTTTCAATATTGCATTTAATCTTGTGGATGATAGAAAATACACTTCAGCTGAAGTTATAGAGGGCAGCCATTCAGCATTATTGTTTTGCTTCACCGCCAACGATGAGTCAAATATAAGTAGGTACATTGAATACGTCCAGTTATTGTTTGTTCAGTTTCCTAGAAGGATTTCTTCGCACCAGCTAAGCATTGCTATTGAAACAATAGGAAAGAAAATTTTATCAAATCCTTTTAAAAATGCAACTGCAGTGGAAGGTTTCTTGCAGTTCGTGTACGATGAATGCAAAGTTATCAGACCAGGAATCAAAATACTGGCACCCCCAGCTAGTGACTCCAACATCGGATTTTCTTCCCCACAGCCAATACAAGAAATTGGTGCTGAAGCCACATTAAACAACTTAGTAGATGCTACAGGCAGCACTAATGAAGGTTTAACAAAAGAGAAAGGTGACTACGAATTCCAGGAGAGATTGATCCCAGAAACGTCACGCGAGGCTGCTGTGTCAGCATTAATTTCTTTAGTACCTTATTTACCACTTTCTATGTTCTTGAAGTGGATTGATAAGATCTGGTTACTAGTAATTGCGAGTAGTCCATCCGAAAGAGATTTCTTGGTCCGTACTTTATGGAAGCTGCTAAGTGAAAATTTAGATTTGAACCGAGTAGAGCTAGCTATGAGATGGTGGTACGATGTTAAGGGCTTGCCTGAAGTATCTTCTTTTAAATTGGAATCCAGATTATGAATGAATATATATAGCAATATGCAATATCGGCGCGCTACCATATTATATGTACAGGAATTCAGTTTCTCATCTCAAAAAAATTATTTCTGATTGTAAAACCGGAGAGGCTGATTGTAGAAGAAACAGAGATTGATCCAAAAAGAGATGGCTAGAAAGAAGTCCGCCGCTAAGAAGGCTAGAGAAGCTGCCGAGAAGCTTGAACTTGAAAACTCAAAACTTGAAAAATCTAAAGAAGAAACTAAGACGGTGGAGGAGTCACCGGAAGAAGAATCAGAAGAAGATTCCTCATCATCCGATGAAAGTGAAGATGAATTCGGTGATTTGTTAACTGAAGATGTGGAAAACGGCATTAACAAAGTTTTGAATGCCATTCGAAGTGATCCTAAGCAATTGTTGAATCCCGAGACTAAATTCTTTGAAGATCCTGAAAATGTAAATTACGAGACCGCCAATCAAGCAAAAGAGAAGCCATTGTATTTACAAGAATATCAAAGGAAGCAATTGTTGTCGGAAAGTTACAAAGATGACGAAGACAATGAATATGGTACAGTTGATGGTGAAAAGCCATTTGTGGTCCAAGAAAGAGAAGAAAGAGACCAGCTTCTTGACGACATTAAAAAAGCATTTGAAGATGACGTAGAAGAAGATGACGAAGATGATGGGTTCCTTAAGAAGAAAGAAAACCAAGACATGAATACAGATTCTACAGAAGTACTGAACGTCTTACCGGACCCTGAAAAGGATGAAGAAGAATTCTTAAAAGCATTTATAGATAACAGGGCATGGATTCCAAAGAAGTCTGACAAGACAGTTAACTTAGATAAGATAGAAAGAAAAGCCGAAGGAGAGTTTGAAGAAGCAGTTGAACAATTTGAACATGTTTATAACTTCAGATATGAAGATCCAACAGCGGCTGAGATTGTATCTTATGCGCGTAACCAAGCAACATTAAGAAGATCAGCCACTAGTGCTCGTCAGAGACAAAGAGAAAGAAAGAAGGAAGAGAAATTGAAAGAAAAACAGGAAAAAGAAGATCTTTTGAAGCAAAAGAAAACTGTCAAAATCAACAAAGTCATGGACAGATTAGAAAAGATCAAGGAAGCTGTCGGCGAAGAAGTGAGCGATGAAGTCATCCAAAGAGTATTCGGTAATACTTTACTTCAAGATGATTTTGACGACGCAGACTGGGACAACAAAATGGCAGAAATATTCAATGAACAATACAATGGTGAAGATAATGGTGATCAAATAGAAAAACCTGAGTGGGACGAAGACGATGATATAATGGGAGAATTCTATTCTGAAAAGAAATCTGAAGAACAACAAGACCCGGATCAAGTCAAAGAGGCCAAGAAGGATAAACTCAAGAAAAAGAAATCAGCGAAGAAAGAAAAGCAATCTTTAAGAGAGAAGGCACAGCAAATGGTTGACGCAAAGACACATCTTATTATTGATGAAATTGAGGAAGAAAGAGGTCGCCCTGAAGATAAAGAGGATATTAAATTCAAATATAGAGAAGTTTCACCAGATAGTTTCGGTTTAACTACAAGAGATATATTGATTGCCAATGATCAAGAGCTTAATACATTTTTCTCGTTGAAAAAATTAGCTCCTTACAGATCAAAGGAGGATATATTGAAGGATAAAAGAAAATATGCTAAGAAGAAGAGATTGCAACAATGGAGAAGAGAAGTTTTTAATGACAAAAACGGACCAACTACTCCGCAAGATTCCAGATACGATATTTATATACCCGCCGAAGAGGAGCCAAAGAAGAAGAAGCAAAAGTCTCAAAAGTAATGAAAATTCAAATGTATGTAATTGTCAAATAAGTATAGAACGCGTGTATAGAAATAAAGCATTTAATTGTCCAAAATTGTTCTATATACCACTTCGTTGTCCTCGCCTTCTATAATTTCTTTTGCAAACAAATCACTGCCTAACTCAATTAAACCAGTTTCAGCAGCATATACGGCCCAATGACCAACGAGCTTTTCTAAAACTTCGGATTCTACCTCAGCCAAATCTTTAGTTTCACCTGGATCCTTCTTTATATTGTATAATTGCCATTTTTCTGGGCCAAATGGTGCAGGGATGTATACTGCTTTATATTCACCCTGTCTGATTGCTTGTTGACCAAACAACTCCCAACCTGTAACTGTGTCTTCTGAATGAACTTCAATTGCTTCACCCGCTAAATAATTCTTCCAAGATTTTCCTCTAGGAATTGCCACAGGACGGTTCTTCCATGTTGTACCGGGGTGTTTTACATCCGCCAAGTCTAGAATCGTTGGCAAGATATCCATCACCGTAGAGAAACCATCTAGGATCTTGCCCTGTTTCTGGTGGTCGATGATTGGTGGATAATGCAAAATCAAAGGGCATACAATGGCACCTTCAGTGGACCACATTTTATACATTGAGTGAGGTGAAGTTGCTGCCTGTGCCCATTGATCTCCGTAAAACACAAACGAGTCACCATTTCCAATGTTTTCTAAAGAATTATCGTAGTACTTTTCAATGAAAGTGTTAAACCTCAAATTTGTTAATGGCAATGCTTCCATCAACATGCCTTCAGCACCATTATCTGACATGAACAATATAAATGTATTGTCTAATTCATTTTGTTCTTCCAAGGTCTTTAAAACTCTACCAATATTAGTATCTAATAATTCTACCATGGCAGCATAGGTTTCCATAATCTTTGCTTCAATTTCCTTTTCACGTTCAGTCAATTCATTCCATGTCTTCCTGATGGTTCTAATCGGGTGTGGAACTATTCCTGGTGGTATTATCCCTAGCTTTTCTGCAGCCTTCAATCTTTGTCTTCTCAATTCTTCTGGGCCACCATTGTATTTCCCTTTATATTTTGCTATAACGTCTTGCGGGGCTTGGTAGGGCCAATGTGGAGCAGTATAAGTTAACAATCCTAAGAATGGTCTTTCCCCCCTTTGTTCGCTGTTAATAAACTCAATTCCTTTATCAGTGAAGAAAGTGGTCGAATAAAAGTTATCAGGCAACTCACTTTCAACGTCCACGAGTCTATCATCTTCAGCATAGATGTTAGGCAAAAACTTGATTTCTTCCCCGGTTTCATCTTTCACTATTCTCTTGTAATGGTTACCTGCTCCTGGTAACAATGTAAACGATTTTTCGAAGCCTCTCTTAATGGGCCAGTATTCCGGTAAAAGTCCTAAATGCCACTTTCCTGTGATGAATGTATAATATTCACCATTTTCGTTGAGGATTTCGGCTAAACTCACTACGCGATCGTTGAGATATCCCTCATAGCCCTGCTTGTTGGCAAATTTTTCAGGATGCCTAGACGCAAACTCTGCCATTTGTCCCAAACCAGCAATATGATTATCAGTTCCGGACAAAAGCATGGACCTAGTTGGAGAGCAGGCCGAGGCAGTATGGAAATCAGTGAATCTAACCCCGGATTGGGCTAATTTGTTCAAATTTGGGGTGTGAATTTCCCCACCGAATGGACTTAAATCGGTAAAACCCAAATCATCGGCCACAATGACCAAAAAATTTGGCTTTTTGTTAGCTGCTACCATGCTCTTTCCGTAAATGATATCCCTAACAAAGGCTAATTAACAGGAGAACGGAAGATTGAACCATATATACTCCTTTTTTTGCAGCAGCAGCCACACTTCTTAATGCGCATCAATTATTGCGAAAAATTACAAATCTGATTACATAATTTCATCAAAATAAATATATTCTCTATAATACACACTGAAAAACCAAGAAATTATTCATACTTATTGGGGAAACTTATGATGGACTTGGCACCATCTCTGTTCCTTCTCAAACCCAAACTCTTGATCGAGCGTCTTGAGCTTTGAGCCATTGGTCTAGGATCACCAGCCATAATTCTGTCTAAGTACCATTTGGCAAGAACAAAACAGACAATAACTATGGCCACCATTACTGCAACTATTCCGAAGAACCAGTTCAATGAACCAGTGTTTTCACCTGGCACAGTCACGTTCATACCGAATAAACCAGTAACAACATTCAAAGGCACAATTAAGGTACCAATCAATGTGACTTTAGATAACATTTCTGTCACTTTATTATTCGAATTAACCGATTCAACCTGCAATTGAGCCAAGTAATTGGCGTGACTTCTGGAGAAAATCTTTTCGTAGGCTAACAAGTTCTGAAACATAGTAACCACGTGATCCTGAATATCGCCCAAATACAAGGCGATATCGGCTCTAGGCTGGGTTCTATTACCTTGTGTTTGGAACTGCCACTGGTTTGTAGGACCCAAATTGGCAGCCGAAGCACCTGGAGCAGGGCCAAAACTCACTCCTCCACCCAATACTTGTACAGATGGACCACCGGGCACTGGAGTACCATTGCCGCTACTGTTATAACCGGCACCATGTAAATTGGTAGAAGACTGCTGTTGAATGTTCATAGCAGAAGCTGATGTGGGAGCAGGAATATATTGATTGTGCACTGTAGCTGCCTCATCTTGACATCTCTTAGCAAACATCTTAATAACATCAGCTTTACCGGACAACAACCTCATCAAGGTCATAACCTTTCTTCTTGATTCACCAATTCTCATTAACATGCCCCCGAAATCCAATTCACGAGCAACAAAAACAGAATCTTCTATGGCATCGGCTTCATATTCAATAGCAGTGATGACAGGAGCAAACGAATCTGTAATGTCATCAATCAAGGCATAACATAACCAGTCGGCAGTAACATCAACGTAATCTCTCAACTGTCTGACTCTTCTTCTGACATTAGCAGGGTGCGAAACAGGGGAAAAGTGGAATGTCAATATACCTTCTCTGAAGACAACAATATACACGTTAATGGGCTCCAAGTAATCTTCGGATTCCTTATCAGGTTCAAAAGTGTGGAAACAAACAAAGTAATAACTTCTAAACAATTCTACTTTTTCACGTGCCTCTTGCATTCTGATATCTTCTGCGGTCAAAGGATGGATTCCAAAAGCCTTGGCCAAAACTTTCATTTCAGAATCAGTAGGGCAACCACAGTCTAACCACCAGGTACCTTCCCCGTTTCTGAATAATTCACGAACCGTCTTACCCGGTTCAACTAATGATGGGATATCAGGAGCATGCACAGTTTCCTCGGATTCAGATGAAAAGAAAGAAAATCTATCAATGTTAACGGCTGAACCATCTGAGATTCTGGTTCCACCAAATTTGACTTGTTCAGAGCTGCTGTCGTTGCTATCGCCACTGACATTGAAAACAGGTGGTGCTTGGCCATGGTGGTGACCTGGTTTATAGTAGTCATCACTGGAAGAGTCCGAGGGAAATTTCTCCTTCTCCAAGTGCAAAGGCGAACCGGAGTGTAGTGACTGTAAAGAATCAATTTCGGCTTCTTCGTCAGTTATACGGGTAGGTGTCTGAGTCAATCTGGTTTTTATTTTTGATAATGCAGTATTAGTCGTTTTTAATATGTTTTTTGGGGTGTATTTCAAAGCAGCATTAGAATTGTGAGATAAGCTGGATCCAGTAGATTTTGCATTGGAGATTCTGGTGGCTGTTCTCTGGGCAATCAACAACTGCTGATTCTTCATTTGTTCCTGTTGCTCGCGTTCTTCTTTGATAAACTCTTCAATTTCATCAAAGTCAATACCGTTGATTCTAATGTGTTCCCTAGACATAGGGAAGCAGACATCTTCCTCGGTTTCCTGGGAAGTTCTCGAACCGTGCGAATCGGCTTCACTGTCAATAGACGATCTAGAGGCTCTTCTCTCCCTCTTGTAAACATCGGAGAAATTGCTATCATTGGTCTTAATTTTGATCATGGGCGACACCAAGTCACTCTCCAAATTGTCAATGATGGCAGTCGAGTTCTTTCTAATTTTGGTGTTTCTTCTGGTCTGAGGAGCAGCTGAATCCTTGTTGCTGTTCAACAAAATACCACTGTTATGCAGTGGTTGTTGCTGTGGCAATGGTGGAGATGACGATGGTCCCTGCGTCTGGTCTTCCTTGTTGCTGGTAACAAAGTTCTTGATCTGGTCCGTGAAAGATCTGGATCTAGATCTTTTGCTGCCGGAGGGAATGGGCATGGTCAAGCCATATTCATCGTCTTCGTTATCGGACTTCAAATAAAAGTCCTTTCTCAAGCTGCCAATGTTTCCAGAGGGTGTTTCGGTTATGATGGTGGGAAGTGCGTTTGAGTGCTTGTTGGAGTGTTTTCTGGAAGATGCAGAGGCACTTTTGGCTCTCTGTTTCTCCGCCTTTCTGGGCGACATGCTGACCTTGTTTTTGGTCTCGTCATCAGCATCTTCCGAGTCAGAAATGGCTGACTCGTGTTGCACCTGTTGGAGGAAAGCCGCATTGGTGTGGCTAAAGTCAGACAACTGGTGTCTGTGGTCGTTCAAGTTCTGAGTATCCTGGTCTTCCTGCTGGTGTACAGGGACTTGGCTGTGGTGTTCGTTATGAACATCCTCAGAACGGTAACTTTCGGAGTCAGACATGGCGGTTTACTAATTGTTTTATATGGTAGCACAGCTTGTGGTGAATGAAGCCTGGTGCATCAGGAGAAAGAAGACCTCTGCGGTGTAAAGCGCGGCGGACTAGTTGATTGCTGAAATATGGAACTCTAATTCATAAAGGAACTAGCGCTTTCAGTGGACACGGCAACTACAAGGAATTATAGTGGAGCGTCTGCTGCGATGGGGCAAGGCGTTCTTTGCGTAACTGGGAAACGGTTTATATGGCGAGCATAGAACACGGAGATCTGGACACTGCTTCTACAGTGCAAAGCGGGTTTCTGGTAGTGAGAAAGGCTGTCCTTGGTAGTATCACTGGCGAGTGCTTCTAGCTGGAATATGGCCTAGTATTATATGGGTCCCACATGGAAAATTTTATCTATAGAAAAAGAAATTCCCGCACCAGAAAAATATTTTTCGTTTTGTGCGTCTGATTATACAGTACTGCTGTTTGAGGGGTGAGTTAGGGGGGTTATTCAAGTAGAGTAGTTCTCTAGACCACAGGCGAATAGGGCCATTACACAGTGTCAGATACACTCTACACGGTTGTAGCTACCATATGCCACTGATCTCGTTCAAATCACCGGTCAAACAGTGGGTTTGTGCTGAGCCTCAACCCACTTTTCACATCTGTATTTGGATTGCAAATGCAACACGTTTCTTACCCTACCGCAAAAGCAGCTCATCTCGAGTGGTGCTGTTGTGATCCTAGTGTGACCTGTGCTCCGCAGACTGAGGCTTTGCCGAGAGTATCGATCTTGAACTCGTGTAACTTATTTTACTGGCCCATTTTATAGTGGCGGACTAGAAATGCTACAAGGGCTTAGATTTAGCTCTGCTCTCATATTTTGTGCAAATTCCGTATGTTGCTTACATTAATTTTGTTTGCTCTTCTTTCATCTTCGGGGCCAAATATTCTCTCGTACAATAAAACGCTACCTACTTCTTTTATACGTTCTGCACAATGCAGTATTGACATATCTTTCGTTTACGACAAAATTCTTGGTCCTTTGTAAAAAAATAATCCTTAATATTTCGCGCGCTACCATGAGTCTTATCTCTTAACATATCACCAATGTAGATAGATTACTCCGACGCATTTACCAACTAGTAAGCCGCATTCCTGGTAGTCATGCCGAGCCTCTTCTTTTCTGGAGTGACCAGCACTGGGTCTTTGCCGTCCTTCACCTCCATTGTTCTCCCTCTAGGCTTGACCGTTATTGTCTCCGCTTGTGAAAATAGCCTCTGGTATTCCCATAAAGATTTGCTTAGAGAGCTATGCTTCTGCTTGAAATGACGATAGTAGAGAAGGAGCTTGTTTACTTTGTCCTTCCAACAACTTGACTGACACTTGTATTTGCATACAGGACACTCGATGCTGCCGTTGCCCTTGTTTTCCGGTTTGTTAAATTTGCCTTCTGGCACCATAAACCCAGTAGAATAAATGCCATGCTCCAAAGTCAAGTGAGAAAGATAGCTGGAATTCTTGTAGGGCAAGAATTTTATCTTTTTACAGTAAGGACAAAGACCACACTTTGAAGACATATTCATCTGGCCATTTCTGTCTAGCTCGATTCTTATGTATTGAGGCTCGTATGGTGAGTTCTCACTGAACTTGGCATTTGCGAAATACTTTATGTTGCTGATTGAATCCTTGATCTCATCGATATCTCTTTTATATCTTTTTCTTGTATGTATACAAGAAAAAGGATTGCTCAAAGGACTGTAGTCCTTCTGATTTAGTTCATCATGCTTCAAGAAGTTGACGAAGGACTCGTTATAATAATCCCGGATATTCGTACCTAAATATCCACTTTTGTATATAATTTTGGGGCATTTTAAGCAAGAAACCTTTAAAGCAGGGTTAGAATTGAGCACTGCAAAATCGTTTAATACTTTGAATGGCCCTGACTCTAAAGTCAACCACTTAGAGTCTTCAGTCTCGTAATTATTGCTCGTCGTCAAGTCTATGTTGTTCTTTTCTAATTTGACTTCTTCTTCACATGAAATTTTGTTCAGTTCTTCACACCTCTGATAGAAGTTATATTCAGATAGTTTCGTATTTACTAAGGTTGGCTGTACCGGATCTGGCAAATATCTTGGTACATCTTGCTCTTGGCAGTTGCTGAAACTTCCAGCAATATACGAAGAAGAAATCACATTGAAAATATTATTTGGATCGGAAGATTGACTTGGTGGCAGAAGCAATTGTTGCTGATTTAATAATGTTTCTGGAATACAATCCATACTTTCCAGTTTGGATTGATTAATCATTTCTGGGTGTATCGAATTGATTTTAAAATTGTCATTCGTAGCTTCGACCAAATTAGTATCTGAAACAGTGAATCTCAGGTTTTTATCACAACTCTCAGCAAAAGAAACTTGAGTATAATCAGAGCTTGAGGAATTATCTGAATAGCCATTAACTGCATTTTCCGATATATGAGAATTAAACGCTTCTGACGAAGTACTTGCCTGCGGAAGTGGTTCAGAACTGGTGCAATTCTTGAAGGCTTCATACTCTTCATAAGAGAGATGGAAATCACATTTGTCATTTGAAAATACTATATCTTCAAATTCCAACAATTGATCTGGGTAGCTGTAATTGTTGATATCCGACATGTTGATCTATCTGTTACTTAGTGTTAATGCTAAGTGCTGTAACACTAGAATGAAATTGACAATATCATTTAAATTGGACAAAGCATTTTCCCAAATCTCAAAGAATAGATTTATTAGATTTAAGTAAGCATACCAAACTAACTTCGATTATTATCTTCGTACCTCAGTTACTCTAAATTGGTTAGCATATCATTTTTTGCAGCTAATTTGAGAGTATCATAAAAATTACAGAAACTCCAATTTTGATTGTGGACTCTAATAGTTCAAATCGGGAAATTTTAAGTCAGCTTACAATAATTATTGGAACTAGAACCTCTACTAATTCAGAAATGCAAACTTCATTTAGGAGTTGTTGATAGCCTTCAGAGTTGGCTAGAAATAGTTAGCGACATTCGTTTTGAAAATGTCTCTGCATGAAAATATCGTACCACCAATGAACATAACGAAAAAAATTTGATTGCCAAAAATGTTATTTTAGAATTATCATCCTTTTATAATAGTTCACACAAGATCTCGATCCTGCTAAGATTCAACCTAACAGAACCCTGTATATAGTCTAACGATTCGGTTTTCCTGATTTATATATGCATTGTTAAATTTCACACCCTATCGTCCCTTGTTCATAGAAATATCACAGCTTATGCTACATCCAATTGCAATTATAATATAGCCTTATCTTCAACCAAGTCATGATACGACGGTTTCCATTCATCAAAACTTGTCATAACATTTATTTGAATCTTAAAAACTACAGACCCAGCAACCAAAGACCAATTTTTCATGCAAATAATCATCCATTTGTTTCAAATTTAGAATTATTAGATCAAACCTATTTTAACTGGATAAAGTCTACCACTAAAGATGCACCAACTCAATTTCTTCAGTTACTATTTTCAAGGCGGCCTCAAACAAACCAGGTAGTTGAACAGCTAAATCTAGCTTATTTGAAACGTGCATCACCTTCGATTGCAGCTTTCAAGCTTGAAAACTCAGAAGATAGTCAATTCGACCTGCTTTTAGCATTATGTCGCACATACACGGATTTGACTAAACTAGTGGATCAAGTACCATTAATTCAATTAACTACTGTACAAATAAATCTCATCATTGAGGAGATATTAAAGGATCTTCCTTCTCCGGCCACCACCTTTTTTTTGAGTGACTGTGTCATTGAAGATTCAAAAGCTGAAGGACAATACAATATAGAGCATATCAATAGCGAATACTATCAACAACTATACAGCAAACTTACATTTATTAGTTCTATTTGTCTATCGCATAAAAATTCACGATTCTATAATGACAATGGCCCTGATCAACAATTCGAGGAATATTTAATTTGGATAAGTTATCACAACAACGATTTGAAACGACTCGAGCTGTCGCTCCACACTTATATTGGATCATTTACAGAGGTCAATAACAAAATTTTGTCATATATTTTTGCTGCGTTCATAAAAAACTTTGAACTTGTGTATGTTAAGACACTATTGCAACAATTACTCACAAGCGGTTTGAAACTTGAACCAGTTCTTATTGAAACTGTTATTCAACAATTAATCAAGGCAAATCTCTTGTTCGATGAACTTGTTATGATTTTCTCAATATGGTTGAATAATGGGGGGAAGTTATCAGTTAAGCTATTATCAATCTTATTGGACGAGTACTACAAATACGGTTCATCAAAGGAAATAGACAATTTCAAAAAGTTGGTGAGCAACGCAATCAATGGTACGGAGGATACATCTTTGTATATGATTGAACTTCTGGACCTCAGGCATAAGATAAAAACAAGACAGCCAGATAAGTTCAAGAAGATAATTGTTAAATCCGACTTGATTAAGTTTAAGTCCATCAAGAGAACCATAAAATCGCCAGATCAATTGCTTGACTTTTATTATCAGAGCTTACGATTCTGTCTCGACTATGTACGAGACTTGAATTATTTGAATTTGATATTACTAAGTCTAAAGAATGACGAGGTTGTGATTACTCCAAGGTATTTGAATATGATTGCCATTTACTACACGAAAGAAAAGAATTTCTTGCAATTATGCAAATTCTACAGCGAATTATACAGACAAGGTTCTCAGTTCAACTTGAATTATATTGAACAATTATTCAAATGCTTCATATTGACGTATCCATACAATTCGATCGAGTTCATTAATACCTTTCACGATTGGTTGAAGACAAGCAATATTCCGACCGAGATCAAGACCGTAATAAAACGCTCCTTGCGCATTGTGAAGGTGGAGTCGCAGTTAACACCATTTCATTTAGAGGAATCTCCACTAACCGAAAAAGGGTTTAATCCCAACTGGGAGCGTATCCACTGGAAGCGGGGTGCATCTGACCAGATCAAGTTCCGATTATCCGACAACGGGTTCCAGCATTTGCGGGACAACAACTTGAAACCCGACATCTCTTTGGTGAAGCTGACTTATAGACAGACAAATGAATCGAACCGAGCCATTTTGCTTGACTATGTCAAGAAATGTCGTATGTTGACCAAAACAAACAAGGTCCAGTTTGATCTCTTCGATTGTCAGATCCAAAACATGACGCGAAATGAACTCTTAGAGCACTATTTGCTCCAGGATGAACAGTACTTGACTGAGTTGAACAACAACCAGAAGATATTTTTTGCGCGGATGTTGATGAATAAGCTCCTAAACCACAAGTCGATCGAGTTGCTTAAATCTATTCTGGAGGCCGAACTCAGCGACCAATCCAAACAAGTGCGGTTCAATTTCCTTGTGCGGAATTACATAGCGGTGGGCCAGTACCACCGAGTGGTTGAGGAGATTGACCAATTTGCCGTGAGCTCGATAGTGTTAAGTCCCTACATCCTCAACCAGTGCATGCATCTCGAACACATGATTGAGAGGAAAGTAAAGTACTACGTAAGCAAGGGCAATAGCAGGATGGTGAAACGGACCCAGAAAGTATTGTCAAAGATGCAAGGACTCGTTGGGGACATATCGGCTCGTCTTGAAAATGATAAGAGCCAAGTGATGCGTGTCACCGAAGAAACACTAGCATTGTTCAGCGAGTGGATTGGGCGTAATGTGTAGAATTTTATACGAGCATAGTAATACCACGATTATACGACATATTTCTAGAAGTAGAGAAATGGGTTTTAAGTAGAGACCTGGTTTCGTACGCTTCACAGTCGGACTAAATGGCCCAACCGCATTTTGCCAACTGAAACGGTGAATTGTTACACGAGCAGTCTAGTGGTTGGATGCGTTTCATACCGCATGAGTCATAAAGTATGTGTGTCTAAGACGATAACTGCAAAAGAGGTATGAGAGGTAGCGCTACCATGTGGCCTTCCAAATCGGGGTGCGGCGCACGCACAAATATCATCACTCGCTACCACTACTATTATACATACACCAATTCATCCGCATACCCACACCTACACCTCCTACCAACAATGGAAGCGGATCACAGGATATGGTCCAGTGTGGTAAGTATTTCCGTCTTTCCCCCGCTGGTTTGCGTGCACTACTAACCTCTGCAGGATCATGAACTCACATCGCTGCTTCTACTGAAGATATCAGGCGCTACCGAGTGCTCTGTCTGCTCAGACACCATGCATATCCCGTACACTTTGGAGTGCGGGCACACCTTCTGCTACGAATGCCTCAAATCCTGGTTTGCCAACAAACTCAACTGCCCCAGTTGCCGCTACAACATCAGACACAAGCCGGTGCTAAACCTCTCGCTAAAGGAGATCTCCAAGCACATCGTAGATCTCCAGCTCGAGCTCAATCCCACCAGCGCCGAGTCGATCCACACCGCACGCCATCGCGAGGACCAGATCCAGCAGCACAATGCCGATAAATCCAGCAATGCGCTCTTCAACGACATGTTCGCTCCCGCCAATGTCGCGGTCATCGACACCAGCGACCGGGTGCGGCGCTGTGGGCATTGCCACTGGGAAGCACGGGGCCCCTTTTGCGACCACTGCGGCCGCCGCATAGTGCCGGCAGACGAAACCGGCGCCGGAAACGGCGAAGACGGCCCGGAGTTCTACGACTCCATGGACGACGGCGACGATCTCGATTTGGACGAGTACGAGATGCACGACATGGACGATAACTACGACAGCGACGACAGCTTTGTAGACAGTCGTGGACTCACCGAAATCATGCTCGAGGAACGGGACCAGGTGGACGACTTGCTTCTGACGGATGAGGACAGCGAGTTGACCGACGGCGAGCGGCGTCACCACGACAGGGTTGACGAGGATGACTGGAACGGATTCGAGAGCGCTGAAAGCGATTCGGATCACGTGCACAGCCACCACGGGCAGCACCACGTTTACGAAATCAGCGACGCAGAGGTAGAGGACGGTACGAACCTGCAGTACTACGACAGCGAGGAGCTACGCGATGCATTGGACGAGTTCCACGAGTCACACGACGTCCATCTCAGCGACGATGAGGAGGACGAGCCGCACATATCGGTGCGGAGACGGGCACGCCCCGCTATGCCGCAACAACCGCGACAACGACACGAGATTACAATCAGCGACGAGGACGAAGACGAAGATGATGATGGCAACGGATACGGCGAGTAGACGCTCGGTTCGAGCCCGTTTTTAGGTACCTAATGCACGGAAGAGACGCATGGTAGCGCTGTAGTAGATCACGTGACCCGTGTCACCTGATTTTTCTCTCCTTCCCAATCCGGTAACAGCCAATGAACACGGCCAGAAAAAATGAACTGATATATTGAGAAAAAATTGCTTCACACAAACACCGCTAACATCCAGGGACACTATTCCTTATACACAGCAATTGGAAACACCCATATTCTCACCATGGACCCCCAAAGAATCATCGAGTTGCAAAGAAGATACCAGAACTCCAACAAGCCATTGTGGTTGAGGGGCCAACAGTCTAAGCTCTTGGTGTACCCATTCTACGCTGTGTTTGCAGTCACCACCGCCATTCCATTGTACTACGCTGGTAGAGCCATTGCTGGTCTCAAGGACGAATAAGCATGTTCATTTACTTCCCATCATTGTTATGACGTTGTTATGTTAGGCGCACACACCGTCTACACCCCATCTATACTAGTTCATATTTCCCCCCCTCAGCGGCACCCAGTGTCCTAATGATATTCATTTCAATACACAGTTACAAGACGTATCCGCGTGTGTAGTGCACTTCTGTGCAATTCTCTGTAGCGCATCGCCATCTCGGTGGTTTTATCTACAAATCGCTTAGCTGCAGCACAAGCTGGCTGATCTTAGATGCGATGCCCTCGTTTGCAATGCTGTCTCTAAATAAGCGTAGCCGTGAGACGAGCTCGGCGGATGCTATGCCGATATCCTTATGCGGATTTAGTAGCTGGACGTGGCCTAGAAAGATGCAGTTGTAGCCAGCCAAATGGACGAGGATTTCTTGGTGGTGGGGCGCCTGTTTCTGGAGCCTTTCTGCGCTGTGCTTTATCTCGTCCGTCACTTTCACACCGTCAACTGACTCTATAAAGTTTATGAGATAGCCCCACACGAATAACGAAAGCGTGGGGTTGCCTTTGGCCACCAATTGCGGGATTGCAGCCACCAATGGAGACAAGTACTTGGTGGGATATACACACGAAAGCTCTAGTTGGAACTCTTTGGCCGGGTAGTTCGTAGTCAATATCACAAGCACTTTGATGATCAGTATGTCCTCGCTATCTGGCGTATTGTTTATGATTCTCTCGAAACAGTCGGTGAATAGCGACGAGATACTGTCAAGGGTGTGTATTTCGTTACCGTGCTCGAAATGCAGTTCTAGGTACTCAAGTTTGGCAGACTGACCAACCGTGCTGCTTTCCACTACAATGGCCAAGGTCTGCCACGTATGCAATTGGTGGAATTTGGTTAAGTACTGCACTATTTCAACCTGGATAAGGCTGCTCTTCTGTAATAGGCTGATTCTCTTTCTGTTGAATGTGTTCAAGTTGCTGTACTCGCTACTGGACTTCTCCAAACAGGTGGTTAGTATTACCGGAAACAAGCCGCCTACATCGACGACTGTCTCCAGCTTCATGTATGGAAACAAGTTCTGGCATACTAACCACAAAATCAAGTGTCTGCCTTTACTCTCCTCCAACTCTACTAGTTTCTGCATCATTTGCATCAACTTGGGTGCTACTGCGCTGCCACTGCTTGCAATAAATGCAGCGTCACAAGTGCTCAAATTTTCATACAAGTCGATCAAACACGATATCGTATGCGAGTTTGTCGACTCTAAGGGTAAGCTCTTGTCCACAGTCAACTCTAGACCCTCCAATACGTAGCCAAGAGCCTCATTCTCCACATTGACCTGGGCCAAACTCCGGAGATCGTTGATGTTCAATGCGTTGTCGTTATCATTATCGTTATCGTTATCATAAAAGTCGTGCTGGTTGCTTATTAGCTTCTGGTGCTCCTTATCCACCTCATCGTCGTTTTCCTCGTACAAGTACGACCGTTCCTCATTGTACGTATTCACACCAACTTTGGTTGTTTCTCGACTGTGGTGCGGTATTTTTGGTTCTTCGTCGTTGGTGGTAGTGTCAAATGAGTCGTATATCGATTCGAAATCGATTCCGGAAATGGGAACCACTTCGTTTTCGTCTCCATCCAGACTGTCAGAGGGGCTGTAGTTTATGTGCGGGGCCGACTTTGGTGCCGATCCGATCGTGTCAAACAAGGCGTCCCAGGCGTTTTTCTCCTTGGGAGTAACTGTCGGTGATGCCCGGACAGATTTCAGCTGGACCTTCATTGATCTGGCCAGTTTGGTGGGCGAAATCTCAGGTCCAATCCGCCTTCTAGACGGAGTTGCAGGAGCGGAATTGTTGCTGGAAACAGACGGAGATTTCTTGGACGGAGACCTCTGGATGACCAGAATCACCGAGGTGTATTTGCGGGGCGATTTTGTCCAGTCTTCGTCGTTTTCGGGTTCTTCCCTGTGCTGGTTGATATCCGGCGGGATCTTGAACCTCTTGGTGGGTGGAGATACCTGCGATTTCACTATCTCCACCGACGGAAGAAGATCGTGGTGGGACAATTGGACCTTGTGCTTGTCGTGCACGGTCTGCGTGACTGCGAAAAGTCTGTCGCTGGTGGTGTTTATCAGGTTGATGGGCTCTGGATCGGACTCGTCTTCACTGAAGAACAGAGTGTGTGGAGTTATTCTGGCCCTTTTGCGGCGCAACACGTTTTTGGAGCCATACGTGGCCATTGTGGGCCTGTTTGGAGTTGCTGGCTGTGGTGCAAAGGGAATGCGGCGCTGGTTATGGCGGTGTAGAGGTGGACCAGGTGCAGTTGATAGTGGGCATCTGCGGCGCTACCAGTTGGTGGGTGCGCGTTGCCACATGGTAGCGCCGTGTCGTATGGTAGCGCCGTGTCACGTGACGGAGCGGTGAAAGCGGTAGCAGTGGCACAGGCGCTGCAGAGATGGGTGGCGTCTTGGGGGTGCGTAGGGGGTATGGCTGCCAACCTACACGCGCTGCATTGAGTGCCAGTCATTTAGCTATTGCTGGTACGGGCCAGCCGAATACTACGCCTCTAAGTAAGGCAATATCAAATACACAGAATTAAACACCCACCAACCGCTACATACACGTACACCGCTACATACACATACACCTCTACCTACGCATACACAGCTACATACACCACTACATACCCATACACTATACACACGTAGAAACACACATTTGCGAACCAGCAGGCACTCCATTTGCAGCTGGTCGTGTGCGGCTCAAACACACCCAACTGCTCCGCCGGCCCCACCAAACTCCCACCCCACCACCACTCCACCACCACCAAACCGGCCAGACCACCCAACACACCGCCGACCGGCCCGCTGCCGCCCCCACGCGCCCCCACCGCCGACCCAGCCGCCGGCCCGGGGGCACCGTGCGGCGCGTGCGGCGCGTGCGGCGTGGTCGTGCACCACACAAAAAACCAACAAGATCAACATTTGTGCACCAGCCTAGCACCCATTCGTGCCACGAGCACCCAGGCCGAAACCAGCCCCCGCACCCGCAAAACCCCCGAAAAAACAGCACCCCCACCGCGCCGCACACAATGTCCATGCTGTCGGTGTCGCACGCACTCGAAAAGCGGCTCCGCACCTTCTTACAGGGCCCCCGGAAGGGCGAAACCTACGAGCTCCGCAGCGGACTCGTGTCGCAGTACAAGCACGAGCGCAAGGACGCGATCCAGCGCGTGATCCAGGCCATGACCGTCGGCAAGGACGTGTCGTCGCTCTTCCCCGACGTGCTCAAAAACATCGCCACCTACGACTTGGAGCAGAAGAAGTTGGTGTACTTGTACCTCATGAACTACGCCAAAACGCACCCCGAGTTGTGCATCTTGGCCGTCAACACGTTTGTGCAGGACACCGAGGACCCCAACCCGCTCATCCGGGCGCTCGCGATCCGCACCATGGGGTGCATCCGCGTGGCCCGCATGGTGGACTACATTGAGATCCCGTTGCTGCGCGGGTTGCAGGACGACAACCCGTACGTGCGCAAGACGGCCGCCATCGGCGTGGCCAAGCTCTACGACCTTAACCCCGAGACGTGTGTCGAGCTCGGCTTTGTGGACCGGCTCCGCGCGCTTATCGCCGACGCCAACCCCATGGTGGTGGCCAACGCCCTCAGCGCCCTCGCCGAGATCGGCGACATGGCGGCGCCGGGCCCGGCCGCGCCCGACGTGGCGCTCGCCGTGACCCCCGACGTGGTGCGCAGCTTGTTGCTCTGCCTCAACGAGTGCACCGAGTGGGGCCGCATCACCATCCTCACCACCTTGCACGAGTACGCCACCGACAGCGCCGAGGAGGCGGCGCACATCATCGACCGCGTGGTGCCGCAGCTCCAGCACGCCAACCCGGCGGTCGTGCTCCGCGCCATCACCGTCGTGTTGCGGCACGTGCCGGCGCTCCCCGCCGCGCACCGGCCCGGCGTCGTGCGCAAGCTCTCGGCCCCGTTGGTGTCGTTGGTGTCGGTGCCCATTCCGGAGGCCCAGTACGTCGGCCTCAAGAACATCCGCATCTTGTTGCAGAAGTACCCGCACATCTTGTCCAAGGAGCTCCGCGTGTTCTTTGTGCGCTACAGCGACCCCTTGTACTTGAAGCTCGAGAAGTTGGAGATCATGATCCGCTTGGCCTCCGACGCCAACAGCTCCTTGCTCTTGGGCGAGCTCCGCGAGTACGCCATGGAGATCGAGCCCGTGTTGGTGGCCAAGGCCATCACGTGCGTCGGCTCCGTCGCCATCGCCTTGCCCGCCGCCGTCGTCAAGGCCATCAACTTGTTGGTGGCCTTGATCGACGAGCGCGGCGGCGCCTTGGTCGTCAACTCCGCCGTGGCCGTGCTCGCCGACATCTTGCGCCGGTACCCGGGCCGCAACGACTTGATCACGTTGGTGATCCCCGTGATTGCCCGCCACATTGACGACTTGGACGCGCCCGACGCCGTGGCCGCCTACGTGTACTTGTTGGGCGAGTACCCCAAGTACTTCTCGCGCGTGGGCGACAAGTTGGGCGCGTTGGTGGCCCGCTTCTTGGAGTGCGACGCCGCGCTCCAGTTGCTCATCTTGACCTCGGTGGTCAAGGTGCACTTGGTGCTGGGCGACAGCGCCGCCCACTCGCACCACTTGCAGACCGTGTTGGAGTTGGCCACCTCCGACTGCGAGAACGCCGACGTGCGCGACAAGGCCTACATCTACTGGCGCTTGTTGTCGTCGCTGTGTGCGCCCGCCACCAAGGAGCACATTGTCTTGTCCAAGTTGCCGCCCATCGACACCACCATCGAGGCGTTCAACCCGGTCGTGTTGGACGCCTTGGTCCACGAGTTGTCCACCTTGTCGTCCGTGTACCACAAGCCCGCGGCCACCTTCATCGACGCCACCGCCTACTCGTCGCTTCTGGCCGAGGACGCCAGGCGCCGTGCCCGCGCCAGCCGGTCCAACATCGAGGACTTGACCAAGATGGCCAAGTCCGAGATCTTGAGCAACGCCAAGAACGAGAACCTCCTTGATTTCGACGATGACGGCGACTCCGGCGCCGAGGCCGGCTCCGGCGCCGGCTCCGGCTCGGCCAGCTTGTTGGACGAGTTGAACGACTTGTTCAGTGCGCCTGCCGCACCGCACAAGGACGCCGCTGCCCCCAGTGCTGGTGACGCGGGCAGCATCAACGATATATTGAGTCTCTTCAGTATTAGCCAGCCTCCGCCTGCGGCGCCCAACAGCGACGCGGGCTCGGCACCGGCGGCCGCGCCGGCGGTGTCGCGGGGCGACAGTAAGGCCAGCGACGATCTTGTGGATCTCTTTTAGACAGTGAGTGGAGGTGTCGTTGTGGTATGTATTGGTGCTAGTATGTGTAGTGAATGGATACAGCAGAGGAGTGTCGATGTAGTGGGGTATGTGCTAGTATGTATTAGTGCTAGTATGTATTCGCTTGGGTAGTACGTATATTAGTACTAATGTGCATTGGTACTAGCATGTATTACTAGTGTGTACCAGTACTATGTATTATGAATTAGTACTTGTACTATGTATTATGAATTAGTACTAGTATGTGTATTATTACTAGTGGTATATTAATACTACATGTGTATTAGAACTACTACTATGTGTATTACTACTATTATGTATTAGTGCTAGTGTGTGTATTACTATTAGTGTATTAGTACTAATATGTATCACTACTTGTATGTATCACTACTAGTATGTATCACTACTTGTATTTATCACTACTAGTATGCATTGATATGGGTAGCACGTCGATTAGTACTGGTGTTTGTATTGCCACTAGTACGTATATTAGTACTGCTATGTGTATTACTACTAGAACTTTGTATAACATGTATAAATACTAAGTATAGTTTATGTAGTAGAATATACTTGTATATTGAGATGTACTGGCGTCTGAGAACAAAGGAGATGCCAGTATAAAAGTAGAGGGATTGTGTACTTATATAGTAGTAATGGAACTAAGCTGATGTAGTTGAACATAGCCTGAAACATAGCCGCAAATAGATGAAACATATTTGCGGCATACTTAGCTAAGGACTACTACTACGTATTACTACTACTATGTATTACTACTATTATGTATTACTACTATGTATTACTATGTATCACCACTAGTATGTATCACCACTAGTATGTATCACCACTAGTATGTATCACCACTAGTACTACCACTAGTATGTACTACCACTATGTATCACCACTACTATGTATCACCACTAGTACTACCACTAGTACTACCACTACTACCACTAGTATGTACTACCACTATGTATCACCACTACTATGTATCACCACTACTACTACCACTAGTACTACCACTACTATCACTAGTATGTATTAGTCTGCGACTCCGTCTACACCGCACTCCCGTTGCTCTACCGTATATTACATATCCTACACATTGGCTAGAAGTCTCGCCACTATATCGTCTCTCGCACCATCCTGCCCGTTCTCCTGGACGGTCCGCCCAAACTGCTCATACTCGTCGTCCCTGCTCTCCAACTCGTCCATCTCCGTCAACCGGAGAATCCTGCCTCGGATCTCGCCGCACACCTGGTCAATCTTGTCGATCTCGGCGCGCTTCACGTCAATCTGCCGCTTCAACAACATAATCAAACTCTCGCGCGACTGGTGCGGCCTGTACGTGTTCAAGAGATGGTTCAAGTTGATGAGTATAAGCAGAATGTGCCCGATCTTGGCCTGGTACTGCAGCGGATCCACCGCGGCCAACCCCACCAACTCGAGGAAATTCAACAAGAGCGAGTCAAGCAACTTGTGGAGCTCCTTTATTTTCGTTTCCGACGTGATGGTCTCGTCGTCGTCCTGGTAGAGCTGCTCCCAGTTGGCTTCCTTGAGCGACGGGAGTTTATCCTCAAACGCCCAGATGTTGCCGTAGCCGCGGTAATGGGGCCCCGGCGGAGCTTTCGGCGGCACCAAAAACCGCAAATCTCCGGGCGGCACATCGCCGTCCGCTCCGGCGGCTTCCGGATCCCTTTTTGGATCGGTTCCGCCCGTCGGCGCCGGTTCCGGCGCGTCTTGCGTGGCTCCAGTGTGTGGAGACCGGCTAGTTTGGTGGCTGTTTCGCGAGGCACGCCATTCCTCGATTTTCTGGCGGTTCTCGTCGCTGAAAAAACGCACGTACGGAGGTGGAGGCGGATACAACGCCGCAATGAGGTCGTCCTTCGACATTTCGCGTGTCTAGACGGGTTTCGGCGCGGGTCCCCTTGCGGTTTCACCACCACTGTCGCACCGTAAAGACACTTTTTTTTCCGGGTGCGGTTTTCGCACCCACACGCCCTTTTTGTTTTTTTGGCCCTGGCACACACCATTACGGTAGCGGTTAAACAGCACTCCCCAGCGATACCTGGGCAAACACACACCCACACACACAATTCGCCATGGCTGAGGAGAGCGATCGCATGGAGATCGACAGCGGTAAGTAACAGCTTTTTCCGCGGCTTTTTCGGCCCGGTGCAGCCCGCGTTGTGCGGGTCCCCCACCATGTCTGATTACTAACTAACAAATACTGTGCAGAAGCTGATTCACTAGCACAGCAGCAGCAAACACCACAAGCGCCAACACACAGCCACAACCACAACATAGCCGAGGAGCCCACCAAGTCAAAGGGTCCCCGGGCCAAATTCGAGATCAAAAAATGGACGGCTGTGGCCTTCTGGTCGTGGGACATCCAGATTGAGAACTGTGCCATCTGCAGAAACCACTTGATGGAGCCGTGTATCGAGTGCCAGCCGAATGCCCCCAACTCCAACCTGGAGCCGTGTATAGCCGCGTGGGGGGCTTGCAACCATGCTTTCCACATGCATTGTATAAAGAGGTGGTTGTTGACCAGAAACGCCTGTCCGTTGGACAACACGCAGTGGGAGTACCAGAAGTTTGGGTCGTAGGACGGTTGCATGGGTGTATAGGCTCTGTATGCGGGTCGCGTGTGTATAAATGATATATGCTAATGATAAAGCGGTGTAGTATAGTTGTCCTGTATTGGCCATGGGAATGCGGATGGACTGCAATGCGGGACTGCATTTCTGGATACTGGATTGTTGTAGGATTATTCAATTACTGGATTACTGGATTACTGAATACTGTATCACTGAATACTGTACAGTTTTGAACTGGACTGCTCAATCAGCGAATTACGATTATCATACATTTTAGGCCACCACTACCACAACCCTATATACAACTACCAACCTACACGTAGTACCTCCAGCTTCTCTCAAACGATCCCAATATCACCAACGTCTGGCAACTGCTGCGTATATCCTGTAGCGTTTCCTGTAGCGCCCCATCTGTGCTGTAATCCGCCAACGCCTCAATGAAGAACACATACTGCCACTGCTGCAAGTGCGACGGCCGAGAACTTATAGACGTCAAGTTGATGTTGCTGCTTTTAAACTTGACAAGCACATCACACAATGCGCCGGGATCATCGTGGTTGAGCGTTAAGATCAACGAGGTCAAATGGCTGGGTTTCTCGCCAATGACACCAGCTGGTGGTGCGGGAACTACCGCATCTGGCACTGGCTCATATCCTAGCACCAAGAACCGGGTCGTATTCCTAGGGTTGTCCTCTATGTTGGGGAATACGATGGGCAAATTGTACAATTCTGCGCTCATATTGGACGCAATGCATGCGATAGTGTTGGACTCGTCATTATACACCATTTCAGCCGCCTTAGAAGTAGACGTGGTGTCCAACTTGGTAACAGCACTAAAATCGAGTTTATTGGACTTGAAAAACTGGCTCACCTGTGTCCACACCTGAGGATGCGAATATATGGTCTTTATCTGGGACAAATCGGTGGCTTTAGTGAGAAAGTTGTGGTGGATCGCCACGAACTGCTCTGCCACTATTCTGAACTGTGGTTGCTGCGCTATTTCGACTGGCTTTGGCTGTGGTACGCTTGCAGAACTGGGAGGTGTGGGTATGGAACTTTCTTGGTGACCCCCGCTGGGCAAGTACCAATCTCTTAATAAATCGTACGTGAAAACAACTTGTCCGTTGGTGGAATTCTCTACTGGAACCACTGCATAGTCTACCTCTTTGGAATTTATGGCGCTGAAGCAATCGCTGATTAGCTTCTTGGGGTATATCTCCACCTGGTTTTTGCCAAATTGCTGGAGAACAGCCTAAAACGGTTAGTTTAACGTATTTCGACACACTTGAAAGACATACATGGACTTACCTGATGTGTATATGTGCCCTCGGGGCCCAAAAATGCTACCTTTATAGTCATCGCTGTGTTTTTCAGAAGGTGCAATACTGTTTCCACCGTATTTTAACCCTAGTGAAATTTGTTAGGTCTTCAATTTTTCAGTGCACACGGGCCGGCTACGGCAACCACACCCTAAATAAACCGGAAATAGTCTCAATTATGCTATCTAGATTGATTTCCAGTGCCAAAACCATTCGATACAGGATATCAATCTGAAATAGGATAGGAAAAAGGCGGTCAAAACAATGCAAATGGTCAAAAAATAGACATATAGTACAAACAAAAGCCCAGCAAAAAATCCGAACTGCGTTTGTACTATGCCTGCAGCAAAAGAGATCAATTATCTACGAAATGGATCGTTGGTGGCTCTGCATTGTATTGAGCTCTGTAACAAATCCAAAGTTTCCTCAAGTAATCAAACTGGGTGAAGTTTAATCAAAACGACTGTGAAAAGTCTGAAAAAAAGCTATACAAAAATAGAAAATTTGAAAAATAATGAAAACCCAAATTATGATAACTCATCAAAGGAAATGAAGCTGGAATATAAAAGAGTAAAATGTATTAAATTGATAAACACATAAAAAAACTTTTTGATGTTTGGTTGGTTGTGTTGTGAATGGAATGTGATATGAAACAGGATGGAAATTATGCAAAAAAATCAAAAGATACGCAGAGTAACTTAGATTTCTTCAACAATCAAACCTCTTTCGGAAACATAGATACCATCCAAGAACTTACGGATATCCTTGTTTCTGACACGACAGATTTGTTGGATGTCAGCAGCGTTTTGGGAAACAGCTTCCAAAGAGTTACCGGACAAGATCAATTCATCCTTTTGAAGAGAAGATTGTTCAACGGTAACACCATCGAAGATCTTGACTTCTCTGACTCTCTTTTCACCCAAGAAGTTTCTGATTTCAACGTACTTTTGGCCTTCCTTTTCAATGATGTTGACGTTGATTGGGAAATGCGCATAGACGTATCTCATCTTGTACTTGTAACCCTTGGTGACACCAGTGATCAAGTTAGCAATCAAAGACTTGACGGTTCTCAAAGCAGCAACGTGCTTTCTGTCACCGTTGTGGACAGTGATCTTGATGGCCTTGTCGCTAACCTTGGTGAAGGTAACGTCAATGTGCTTCAAGTCCTTGGTCAAGACACCTCTTGGACCGGTGACCTTGATGGATCTGGCCTTGATTTCGACGGTGACGTCTTCTGGAATGTCTAAGATTTGATCGGTTTGGATGTACTTCATTTTGACTCTTGGATGATGAAAAGGAAAAGAAGAAATAAGTGTAAACTAAGAAACTTTTCTAAAATTTTTCATTTATGTTCTGATGCGAAGTGAAAAAAAATTGCTGGGTCGTGTGCGGACAAACTATCAGCCAAATTTTTTCACTGCTGCTAAATTGTGCTGTAATTTGCGCAAGCGGTCTGATATATACGCAGCATGTGGGCGGGTAATGCGCATTCGTCCGGGTAACCCTGGTTTTTCCCCCGCTGTGGTTAGGTATACCCAATTACTGCAAAAATTGCAACTACATCCAATAGTTACGGGAAATGTCAATTGAATAAATATGTCTATAGAACATACGCAGCGGTCTACTCATCTTGCTCTTCAATGGTCTTGAAGACGTAAGGAGAGGAGCCTCTAGGGTAGTTGATACCCAACTCTAATAAAGTACTGTAGGCCTTGGCAAAGTCCTTGAAAAACAAGTCTTGGTTGTTGGCGTATTCTTTAACGTATCTGACAAAGTAGCTTTCCTCTTTCAAGGCCATGTCGGTGGGCAACATCATGAACGAGTTGGTCTCGTCGTCTTCGTACTGCTTCTTTCCGTCCCACTTTTTCACGTGCCAGTCTCCCAACAATCTTACGTAAAAGTCGTTGGTGAACATGTTGAAGGAAGGACCCCAAGGACCGTCGTACCCGGAGTTGTGCGTGTGACACTTACCCAAGCAGTGGGCACCGAGCAAAGCCACGGTTTCTCTGTCGTTGAAGCCCATTCTCTTGAACAAGTCACGCACGTACTTACCGTCTCTGGAAGCATCGGGCAATCTGCCGTTTGCTGGCACGGCAGTACGGTCATAGATGTCCTTTCTGCCTGGTCTCCAAGGGATCTTTGGGCCTCCAGACTCCTGGACGGCGACAACACCACCCAAAGTCCACAAGTCACCTCTGGAGATCCAAGGGTACTTGTCCTTGAATTCGATCAAGAAGTCTCTGCCGACAGCCAAACCGGCGTTTTCGCCGTCGGTGGCTTCTGGAGCATAGATCATGGTACCAGCGTACGAACCACCAGTGTTGTCGTACTTGGAGTAAGTGCCGGACGCGTGCCACGACAATCTGACCAATTGACCGTAGAAACCAGCACCACCGTCATAGTCCAAGTTGTCCTCAATCTTAGCGGCAATGTCGTTGTACACCGACTGGTAGTCGTCAAAGCCCTTTCCGTCGGGAACCAGGGCGGTCTTGACAATGGCTGCGGCGCCCAACAATGGCTTGGACCAGTTGTTGGCGGAACCGTTCTCGTTGTTGCTGTTGCTGTTGCTGTGTCTGTTCTGGTTGGTGTAGTACAAGTATGAGGCAAGGGCACCGGAACCAGCCAAACCGGACCATAACCACGAAGAGGGGACGGATTTGGCGCCCGAACCCGAGGCGCGAGCCATGCGCGAGGCTCTTACTGCAAAGGATGACATTAGTGGGGCACAGGGACTCTGCTACGGCTGAAATACAAAGAAAAGCAATTCACCAGCTCACGACGACTCGGTGAAAAATAGCTACCAGCAATAGACAAGGGGAAGCAATTAAGAAAAAAGACGGTCCAAAAGTGGAGATACCGACGTATTTATGGGGGCGCCTCCCATTGTGCCTATGTCCACCACCGAGATGCAATGTGGGGGGGGAGAAATAGGCTGGTGAGGCAGGATGGAAAATAACCCAAAACGAACCAGCCAATGGAGAACAAGCCATACCTAATCGGGCCAGGAACGATCTGGCTGGCGCCGGTGCTGAGTTATTGCGGCCGCCATGCCGGCCCCTTGTAGCGGACGGCATCACGTGAAGTTGCTTCGTGCGCTTACGGCGGTCTACGGCCTCTACGTACCATTACTAACCATCTACTGAGTAATACCGGGCTGGGCTGGCTCCCAGCTTACAAATGGCTTTGTGCGAAACTACACCTTCTATCTGATGGGGCATCCCGTTTTGTGCCCGAGCCAGGCGCAACGCACCTTTACTCATCTACAATGCGCAGACTCGTGTCTGGGCACGTCAAAAACGACATCACCCCATGTTGCGCCACTGCAGGTTCCGCCATGCTGTAGTGCCATCGCTAACAACTCCCCGCTAGCACATTTTTCACCCCCTGCCATTTCACCTTGGGGGGCTTTGTGTCACTGATTGCGGCGATAAAACCGGTGCGCCTGCACGTGCTGGTGGTCACGTGCACGCACGAGTATACAGAATATCATACATTGAAACTACTTCGCTACTAACACCTCAGAACTGCCCCTGCACATACTGCTCGATTGTGTCGGCGTCCGTGTACACAAAGGACCCCTCCTCGTTGTAGGTTTTCCCGTTCAAGCACATCTGGAGAAGATCGTCCTTGAACTCCTGGAAATCGCCGTACTTGCCCTGGCCCACGTACTTCTTGATCTGGTTGATGGAAATCGGCCTCTTGATCACCCGGTAGTAGTCGGGGTACAATTTTCTCGATGGGAGCTTGACGAAAATGTCGGCCACGGAGTGGCCGTCTTCGGCCACCAAGTCCTCAATGGCACTGAGGGTTTCGTTGCATTTGATAGCAAGCTCGTCTAGCGGCTCGTCTTCCTCTTCGTCGTCATCCTCGTTTTCAATGAAATCGTCTGTTGCCTGTGGTGTTCTCGATTTGCTTCTACGCTGTCTCTTCTTGGGTCCATCGTACTCGCTGTCGTCGTCACCGTATTCGTCATCGTCTTCATCGCCGACTTCATCGTCACCGATGTCCTCTACGATCAAGCCTTCGCGGATGGCTCTGTTTCTCTTTCTCTTGGCCACTCTTGCTTCCTTTCTGCGGATGGCATCCTCCACGGTGTCGTTATCGTCATCCATGGCCATCAACCACTGCTCTTCGGTCAAGCCGTCATCGTACTTGACTCTCTTGACATTTCTCTTGTGGCCAATGTCGTCAACCTTCTTCTCAAAATGTCTCGACACATCCTCGGTAAACACAGAAGGCAATTCGCTCTTCTCGATCAATCTGGACTTGTACTGGTGCGACTTGTCCTGCTTCTTCCTTTCCTGATCGATCTTGGTAAACAACTTCACTTCATCTTCGGATCTGGCCAAGATTTCGTTCAACTCTTCGTCATCCAATGAGTCGTTTTCTTCGTTGTCGCCGTCATGAGCATCGGCTTCTAACAATCTCTTCAAGAACTCTTCTTGCTCCTCGGCAGTAGACTTGTTATCGAATTTACCGGCCTGGATGACCTTCCCATCAATGTCTAACTTCTGGTGTGCTCTTTCCAAGATGACCTCTTCCACAGAGTCGTTCGTGATCAATCTTAAAATACGAACTTCGTTCTTCTGACCGATTCTATGCGCTCTGTCCTGGGCCTGTAAATCTTGATGAGGATTCCAATCGGTATCGAAGATAATGACGGTATCGGCAGTTTGCAAGTTTAAACCTAAACCACCAGCTCTGGTGGATAAAAGGAAGCAGAAGTACTCGGAGTCGGGTGCGTTGAAATCTTTCAACATGTCCTGTCTATCTTCGGCCTTTGTCGAACCATCCAATCTCAAGTATTTCATGTCACACCATCTCAAGAAGTCCTCCATAATATCCATCACCTGGGTCATTTGGAAAAACATCAACACACGGTGACCAGTGGCCTTGAATTTGGGCAAGATACGGCCCAATAATTCAAATTTACCAGAAGTTCTCCAGATCAAATCGTTGGTTAATCTAGAACTGTTTAAGATGTTTTCAACCTCTTCGAATACAAAGGGATGGTTACAGATTTTTCTCAACTGCATGATCTTATTGTTCAACCCTTTGATACCGGACTTTGCTCCACCAACATCTGCACCCACAAACAAGGCATTATGCTTTAACATTTGTTGGTACAAGATGAATTGCAAACCAGACAAGTTACATTTCAACACCTTTTCAACTTTATCAGGCAAGTCTTTTTCGACATCTTTCTTCAATCTTCTCAACAAGAACGGTCTCAAGACCTTGTGCAATCTTCTGATCACTAACAAACTTTCTTCTTCTGTCAATTCGATCTTTTCCTGGGCGCCTGTATTGGCAAATGGCGTGTTAAACCACTCATCAAACGATTTCACCGAGTTGAAAATACGAGGCAAGACGAAATTTAAAAGCGCCCACAATTCGGGCAAATTGTTCTGCAAGGGAGTACCAGTCAAAATCAATCTGTTCTTGGTTCTGTAGTACTGCTTTAATGTTATTGACAATTTGGAAGATGCGTTTTTCATTCTGTGACCTTCATCGATGATCATGTGACTGTAGTGGAACTTGCACAATAATGGTCTTTCTCTGATGATATATTCGTAGGTGGTTAACATGACCTGAAAATTGCCGAGTCTGACCTCATTCTGCATAGATCTTCTCTGTTGCTGCGAGCCCTTATAGACGATGACTTTAACACTTGGCGCCCACTTCTCAAATTCCAATGTCCAATTAGTGATGGTTGACAATGGAACAATAACCAAGAATTTGCTTTCCTGTTTCTTTTCGATCAAGTAGGTTACTAATGAGATGGATTGAATGGTTTTACCCAAACCCATTTCATCTGCCAAAATACCATTCAACTTGTTGTTGTACAACGATACCATCCATTGTAAACCCTTCAATTGGTATTCCTTCAACTTACCACCAACCAATATGGTTGGTTGCTCGGTGATCTCTTCCTTGATACGATGTGCCACCTGGTAGTAATCGATCTTCTCGCGCAACTCTTCCTTGCCATCCTTTTCTTCGCTCTCATCGGCGGGCATGATTTCGGGAGGCACGTCCTTGTTGTCAGTGAAGTCATACTCCTCTTGCTGAGCCTTGACCTGGTTGGCCAAAGTGTCCAAGAACTGGTTGGTCTGCTTCAAAAGATGGGTGATTCTATGATCCTTGGTCTGATCCAACAACTTGATATAGGCTTCTTCGTCGTTGGCCTTCAAAGCTTGCAATCTCTGTTTGGCGGTCTTCTCCAACTTCTTGGACTCGTCCCTCTCTGTGTTTTGGTGGAAGTTGGTGATTTGCTTCAGCAACGTATTGGATCTGTAGTATGCCTTCTGGGACTTGAAGTTGGACGAGTCCAAGGAGCTTTCCAACACCTGGTTGATCTTAGAGATGTGCAATTGACGCTTCAACTCTCTGGCCTCCTGTTTCTTCAACTCCTCCAACTGTACAGCCAAGTACTGCGGATTCAGCTGCTCGATCTTTTCACGAATATTGAACGATCTCTTCTCTTGCAAGCTGAGCAGGTTGTTCATGAGATTGGGCAACACGTATTTGGACTGGTTGGCCTCGTGCACTATGATGTTGCGCTTCAACTGCTTCTGTTTGGAGAGAAGCCGCAACGACTTCAACTCGATCAATGCTTTGAGCTTCAAACTATCCACATCAGCCTGCTCGGTGTTAATGTCGAAAGTGCCCAAGTTTCCGGGCAAGTTTTCGAGGTCTCTCAAGCGGCTGGCAATCTTGTTGGTCAAGATCTTTTCTGTGTAGTAGCTGCCTACAGGCGCGGAATAGGGGTCCAATTCGCTGACGCTCAACGGGATCTTGATGCCGAGCAACTTGGCCCGCGACACGTAGTCGGCCGTGTCGAAACTAGACAACTTTTCAATGATGTCATCGGCGGTGACTTCTGACTCGGCCACGCTCTCGGTCTTCTCCGTGAACGTCTCCTGCAACGACTCGGGCAAATCGTAGTCCTTGGACAAAAGCTGCAAACCGGTCACCTGCTTGCTGAACAAGTCCAAGTCCAAGGCGTCCTTGTCGTCCACGGACGCGATTTCGGTATCCAACAACTCGTCGTAGAACTGCTGCTGGCTCTTGCTGAACTCATCCTGCATCACAGACACCCGGTACAACACCTCCTCGATGAGAAGACGCTCCTTCTCGGTGGGATCTATGAACTGCGGTAAGTCGACCGACGAGTTGGGAGTCGAAGCGGGGTCTGCGTTGGACTTGGACGAGTTGGAAACGTCGTCGCTGCTTGAATCGCCATTGCGCTCACTGGGCGCGAAATCGCCGTTTGTGTGGGTGTCGGCCTTGGCCCGGTGGTCCTGCTTGTACTGGTCAGCTGACTTGAGCAACTTGTAGTATCGGGCCAACAACTGGTTCAATTCGTCCTTTGTTTGGGGCAATTCTATCACGGGTTCTTCCGGCTGCTGCGGCTGGGCACCGGACACGCCCTGGTATTTCAAAAGGCCGTTGGGGGTTCCGTTTTCGTTGATCACGGCTGCTGCTCCACTCATTGCGAGACTTTGCGGGAACTTGTGGGCGGCGGGGGGGTCGGTATAATACAGAAAAAAAGGCTGCGTGCAACAGGGACTGCTGTGCGGCGTATGTACAACCTGGTTGGGGCGGTAATTGGCGGGTGTGGGGGCGGGAGATGTTGCTGGCGGAGGATCTCAGCACGTAACTCCCAAAATGTGCGAAGCAACTGGTTGTAGCGGGGCGAAAAGGGCGTCTTTTCGGGTGGGGAAAGTGGCGTGGGCGGGTACTAGTGGTGTAGTGTTCGCGGGACACGCTGGTGGTGGTGTGTGAGTAGCAGATGCGACGCTGGATGTGGTGGATGCGGCTGGTGGTGGTGCAGCTTGTTTTGTTTTGTCAGTCGGTGATTCTTTGGAAAAACGAGAAATTTTCCTGGCACGGATAACACGACCTGGGCACGTGATCTGAGTCAGGTGACCGGACCGCTGCCGCCGCTATGGGGGCAGGGGGGGATATCTGGGCCGGATGTGTGTGGCGGGTGTGGGAGAGGGGTCTGGACGCAGTGGAGATGTGTGTGTCTGGGGGTGGCGGGCGTAGCCTGGTCTGGCTGTGGCACGCGCTACCCCATGGCGGTTCGCAGTCGCGTATAGCACTGGCAGTGGAGCGTGGCAGAGATTTAGAGGAAGATTAGAGAGTTTAGAGAGAAGTGTAGAAAGTAGTGTAGAAAGTAATTAGCGCGTAATGTAGAGAGTGCCCTTACAAGGTGTTCACGTATTGTACCTGCTGTGTGAGCCGCCTTTACCAGTTAATACAAGCCTCTGGTTCTGGCGCTACCACGTCGCAACTACCGCTACACCACCTACACTAAATGCACCTACACCAAATGCACCACCCCACCCACCACACCACCCGCCACAAACCTCCGTCCACCGGCGCAGGTTCCGCCTATATCCGGCCCCCGGGCCGCTTTCTCCCGCCCGTTACCGGCACCGTCTGGCCGGTAAGTGGTAACTACGGCTGGCCTGTGTGCAGTCCCCAAAACCGTCATACAATTCCACGGAAAATTTTTCGAGTGGTACCGGTTGCTGGCAGGGACTCGCCAAGGTGAATCCGTCACTTATCCAGGCACAGTAACACATATTCCGGTGCAGCATTGGTTTGAGCATAGCCCGAAGCAGTCGTCCCGCGCATCTCAGCCCCAGTCCCCACCAAAAGTTGGCCCTTATTGCTCTAGCGAGGCCCGTATTTGCATCCATACCACCCACCCGTACCACGAATCACGCATAATGTTGACGAGCAGAATAGGCATATTCAGCCGCGGACTCAGAAACTCGGTGTCCGTGTTCAAGCAGAGCCACCGGTTCAATTCGTCCGCCCAGCAGTTCACGTGGCAGGACTACTTCAGATTGAAGAAGCAGAGAAATATGCTCAACTTTGGCGCATCCACCGTGACCGGTTTGGGCGGCGCCGCCATCACGTTGGCGGCCGTGTCGAACGTCGAGTTCGACGACAAGCCCATGTTCGGGTTCGACCCCATTCTTGTTTTGTCGGCCGTTGTCATATTGGGCGGCGGTGTCGGCTACTTGTTTGGGCCGACATTCGGGTCCACGGCGTTCAAGCTTGGCCACAGGAGATTGTTGGCCCAGTTCAGCGCCCGCGACCAGCAGTTCTTGGCGCGCATCAAAAACAAGAGAGTGGACCCCACCTCGCAGTCGTTCTCCAACCCTGTGCCCGACTACTACGGCGAGAAGATCTACTCGTTGAACGACTACAAGCAGTGGTTGAGAGACTGCAACGCCTTCAGAAGAAAGGCCCGGGAGTTTTTGTAGGCGGGCCGCAGGGACCGGCACAAATCTGTATATATAGTTGGATTCCGTAGCACAGTATACGAGAACATGGTAGACGCAAACAGGCTGCAAACCCAAACGCACGTGACTCTCGCGTGCGCGTCACGTGACGCGCCGCACCCTAGAAACTCCGAGGCCGCTGGCGTGGTTAGCCGGGCTCCGCGGGCCGGACGGGTGCTTTGAGCCGGGAAAACGACGGCAGCTCCGTGCAGCCGCGCGTGTGCGCCCGTCCTGACTGTGCACTGGGCCGGCCCCGTTTCTGCCTGGCCCACGCTGGTGCCACGGCGGAGCCGGAAACCAGCCAATAGAAGCCCGTGAAATAAGGCACTATTTTTCGTGAGGCCCATTTTTGTGCCGGGCTGCGCGCCTGGGATTTTTCATTTCATGGGGTAAAGAATTAGTGAGAGACCCGCTGGCACCCCACTCCGGCCAATCAGGAGGCGGTACGTAGGCGCGTAGAAGTGTATATGGCCAACTGTGGTGGCCGCCGCCGCCATTGCCAGCCAAAGAGCACCGCAAAAGTGCCCACCGAACCCCGGCACAGCACCCGATGAGCTGTCCCCGGGGCACAATTTCTCACTAATGATTTCTCACTATTTTGATTTTTTCGCTCGCTACTCCGATGTCTGGAGCCGCTAATTTGATCCAGGCCAGGGAAGCGGCTTTTCCAGTGGAGGACTGAGTGTGCGGTGGGGGCACATTTTAGTGGTGCAAGGTAGCAATCGTGCAAAGACGCCGGTGGGGGGCTGCGGCCGGGGCAGGCAGAGGCCGGTTGCGCCAGATCCGGGCCCTCGGAGGTCGTCTGTCGGCGGCAGTAGTTAATTGCCGCAACGGAGCAGGACGCCGCAGAGGGCGAAATCCGGGGCCCGGATCTCGGTCGGATATGCCCAGCGCACCACCCACCAGAACAAGGTAGGGTCGGTCTTTGTGGTGGTAAACGGGCCCATTTCTGCCCAGAAAGTGGGCTGGTACACTGCGGCATGCCCCACAAGCACGCCTGCCCGGTACCACTGCAAACTTACCAGAAACACAGGCTGCAGTGGCGGCGAAGGAGGGCGGCGGCACATCCGGTCGGGGCCCCCGGAAGTCGCATTCCGGGCGACCGGCCAGCCTGTTTTTCCGGCCCCTGCCCACCGAGCATCCTCCAACCAGAAAAATTGAAAACCATCCATAAAAGCACCGACTTTTTTCAACCCACTCTCCTGCTAATACCCGCTAGCTGATTGACGTAATCACTAGGACCACGCACTGACAGCTTCCCAGCCGCACAGCCGCCATGCTCAAAGCTTTCAAAAGCGCCTCGCCCCGCGCGCACTTCTTGTTACGGGCCAACGCCCGGCTCGGTGTGTCTCAGTTGAGATTGACCCAGGCCCGCCGTTTGGCCACCGGTTCCGACACCTTTTTGCAGGGCAACAACTCCAACTACGTGGACGAGATGTACGACGCCTGGAGGCACGACCCCTCCAGCGTGCACGTGTCGTGGAACGCCTACTTCAAGAACATTGAGTCGAGCAACGTCCCCCCCGCCCAGGCGTTCCAGGCCCCTCCCACCATTGTGCCCACCGTGGCCGGAGGAACCGCCGGGTTCTTCTCGCCCGGCGCCAGCGCCAACATCAGTGAGGACGTGGTGACCCACTTGAAGGTGCAATTGTTGGTCAGAGCCTACCAGGTGCGGGGCCACCAGAAGGCCAAGATCGACCCATTGGGCATCTCGTTCGGTGACCACAGCCAGACGCCCAAGGAGTTGACCTTGGACCACTACGGGTTCACCGAGGCCGACTTGGCCAAGCCCATCACCTTGGGGCCCGGGATCTTGCCCCGTTTCGCCGAGGCCGGCAAGAAGACCTTGACCTTGAAGGAAATCATCGACAACTGTGAAAAGCTCTACTGCCAGTCGTATGGTATTGAGTACGTGCACATCCCCTCCAAGGAGCAGTGCGACTGGTTGCGTGAGCGTATCGAGATCCCCTCGCCCTTCAAGTACTCCACCGACCAGAAGCGCCAGATCTTGGACCGGTTGATCTGGTCGTGCTCGTTCGAGTCGTTTTTGGCCACCAAGTTCCCCAACGACAAGCGTTTCGGCTTGGAGGGTGCCGAGGCCGTGGTGCCCGGGTTGAAGGCCTTGATCGACACCTCGGTCGAGTACGGCGTCGAGGACGTTGTCATTGGTATGCCCCACAGAGGCCGGTTGAACATGTTGTCCAACGTGGTCAGAAAGCCCAACGAGTCCATTTTCTCCGAGTTCACCGGCTCCAAGGAGTTTGACGAGGGCTCCGGTGATGTCAAGTACCACTTGGGTATGAACTACGCCAGACCCACCACCTCGGGCAAGCACGTGAACTTGTCCATCGTGGCCAACCCCTCGCACTTGGAGGCCGAGGATGGTGTCGTGTTGGGTAAGACCAGAGCCATCCAGCAGTACAAGCAGGACGTGGGTGAGTTCAAGAAGGCCATGCCCATCTTGTTGCACGGTGACGCTGCCTTTGCCGGCCAGGGTGTCGTGTACGAGACCATGGGTTTCGCCAACTTGCCCGCCTACTCGACCGGTGGTACTGTCCACGTGATTGTCAACAACCAGATTGGGTTCACCACCGACCCCCGGTTCGCGCGGTCGACGCTCTACCCCTCGGATATCGCCAAGGCATCCAACTCGCCCATCTTCCACGTCAACGCCGACGACGTCGAGGCATGTATCTTTGTGTTCAACTTGGCAGCCGAGTGGCGGTCCACCTTCCACTCGGATGTGATCATCGACGTGGTGGGTTACAGAAAGCACGGTCATAACGAAACTGACCAGCCCGCCTTCACCCAGCCATTGATGTACAAGAAGATTGCCGAGAAGAAGTCCGTGTTGGAGTACTACACTCAACAGTTGATCCAGGAGGAGTCCTTCAGCGAGGAAGACATTGCCGAGCACAAGAAGTGGGTGTGGAACACCTTGGAGGAGTCTTTCTCCAAGTCCAAGGACTACCAGCCCACCTCCAGAGAATGGTTGACCACCCCTTGGGAGGACTTCAAGTCGCCCAAGGAGTTGGCCACCGAGGTGTTGCCCCACTTGCCCACCGCTGTGGACGAGGCCGTGTTGAAGAACATCGGTAACGCCATCTCCGAGGCCCCCAAGGGCTTTGAGATCCACAGAAACTTGAAGCGTATCTTGAACACCAGAAAGAAGACGGTCGAGACCGGTGAAGGTATCGACTGGGCCACCGGTGAGGCCTTGGCCTTTGGTTCCTTGGCCTTGGAAGGCTACCACGTCAGAGTCTCCGGTCAGGATGTGGAAAGAGGTACCTTCTCGCAGCGTCACGCCGTGTTGCACGACCAGACCTCCGAGCAGACCTACACTCCATTGCAGCACTTGTCGGAAGACCAGGGTAAGTTTGACATCTCCAACTCGTCCTTGTCCGAGTACGGTGTGTTGGGCTTTGAGTACGGTTACTCGTTGACTTCGCCCGACGCCTTGGTGCAGTGGGAAGCCCAGTTCGGTGACTTTGCCAACACGGGTCAGGTTGTGGTGGATCAGTTTGTTGCTGCCGCCGAGTCCAAGTGGAAGCAGAGATCTGGGTTGGTCTTGTCGTTGCCCCACGGTTACGATGGTCAAGGTCCAGAACACTCGTCGGGTAGAATCGAAAGATACTTGCAGATGTGTAACGAGGACCAGAGATACTTCCCAGCCCCTGAGAAGTTGGAAAGACAGCACCAGGACGCCAACATGCAGGTTGCCTACCCAACCACCCCCGCCAACATCTTCCACTTGTTGAGAAGACAGATGCACAGACAATTTAGAAAGCCCTTGGTGTTATTCTTCTCCAAGTCCTTGTTGAGACACCCATTGGCCAGATCCAACTTGGAAGAGTTCACCGGCGAATCGCACTTCCAGTGGATCATCGACGATGTCGAGATTGGCAAGTCGCTCCACGGCAAGGAAGGCATCAAGAGAGTTGTGTTCGCCACAGGCCAGGTGTACGCTGCATTGCACAAGAAGAGAGCCGCCATCGAAGACAAGTCGACCGCCATCATCAGAATCGAACAGATACATCCATTCCCATTCGCTCAGTTGAGAGATGTGCTCGACTCGTACCCTAACCTCGAGGACTTGGTCTTCTGTCAGGAAGAGCCTTTGAACATGGGTACCTACTCGTTTGTGGCCCCAAGATTGGCCACCACGTTGAAGGAGACCGCCAACTACAAGGATGCCACCGTCAGATACGCCGGTAGAGATCCTTCTGCCTCGGTCGCTGCTGGTTCCAAGGCCATGCATGTTGCCGAGGAAGAGGCTTTCTTGGCTGACGTGTTCCAGCAGTAATTAAAATGTTCTTCTCTATATTAGATTTCTTGTTTTTTACTATGATATTCCTATCATCATCATTATTATTATACATTATTACAGTCTAACAAAAGTGTGTATATGGTTTGTTTGTTTTCTATGTGCCGTGGTTCTCGGCCACACGCATACGCTATTTAATATTATGACACAGTTGGTGACACTGCTGTAGCAACTGAGGAGAACAGTGGTTAAAAAAAATCTCACGTGACGTGCGGAACATGATGCCGACAACAACCGCATCGGCCTGGCTGCACGGTGACTCCGACATACGCCACGCCGTGGGCCGCTCGGTGCGGGCTCGGGCTTCGTGCCGATTCCGGCACACCCACCGCGATGTCTTTTTCCGAGCGTCTGCAGTTGGAACTCCGGCTAAAGACTCTTTCGCCTCACAAAAAAAGGATCTTGGTGCTTTTCCCCACAGAAACGGAAATTTTTTGCAGCTGCGCCGGCTATGTATTTATGCGCCGTTAACGTTTATCCGACCCATTAGCTTTTAGGGCCAGATACCGTTGGTGCGTATTATTGTTTTATGGTGCAGGGACCACAGCATTTATATACGCCGCGACGCCCTTCCACTATGGCCGGGCTGCTGCTGTGAACGCTACACATCCACACCACCGCAAATGATTACCACTGCAGCCGCATCCACCTACACGACCACGGTGCAGCCCGATGCTACCTACACCATCGGCACGGCACCCATATCGCTCAACATAGTCATAGTCGGGGCCGGCTTGGGCGGCTTGACGGCGGCAATCGGGTTGACTTTGGCCGGCCACAAGGTGACCGTGTTGGAGCAGGCGGCCGAGTTGGGGGAGGTTGGTGCCGGGATCCAAATCCCCCCACCATCGGCCAAGATTCTCAAGACCATTGGCTGTCTAGACTCGGTGTTGGCTAAGGCCATGTTGCCCTACGACTTTAAGATCTTCAGCTGGAAAACAGGCAAGTTGATATCGGAGCAGAACTTGATCCCGTACACCAAGGACCGCTACAACGGAGAGTACATCCACATCCACCGGGCCGACTACCACCGTGTGTTGGTGGACCGGTGCTACGAGTTGAATGTCGAGATTTTGTTGGACTCCAGGGTGGTCGGGGTGGACTTTGACGCCAATGTCGTGCAAACCGCTAACCACAAAAGCTACTCTGGTGACCTCATTGTGGGATACGACGGGATAAAGTCCGAACTAAGATCCCGCATCTTGGGCTACGAGGACTTGCCCTACAACACCGGCGACTTGGCCTACCGTGCCTTGATCAAAGTGGACGAGATGGAGAAGTGCCCCGAGCTCAAGTTCTTGTACGAGAAACCCAACATCAACTTCTGGTGGGGTCCCGAGAGCCACATAGTGGTCTACTTGTTGCAGGGCGGCGAAACCTGCAACGTTGTCATATTGAGTCCCGACAATTTGAAGCCGGGTGTGTTTGTGGAAACGTCGTCGAAGGAGGAGTTGATGGAGTTGTTCAAGGACTGGGATCCCCGGCTTCTCAAGTTGTTTGAACTAATCCACCTGACCGCCAAGTGGAAGTTGCAAAATCTGAGAGAGTTGTCCACCTGGACCCATAAGTCTGCCAACTGCATCATTTTGGGAGACGCCTCGCATGCCACGTTGCCCTACTTGGCCAGCGGAGCTAGCTCGGCGTTGGAAGATGCCGCCGTGTTGACGGGATTGTTGAGTCACATTGAATCGAAGGACCAGATCCATGACATTTTGGAATTGACCGAGTCGTTGAGAAAGTGGCGGTCGACCCAGATTGTCAAGGGGTCTACCCAGTGCCAAGGCATCTACCACTTGAAGGATGGTCAGGATCAGCTTAATAGAGACTCGAAGTTGGCCGACCTCCCACCCAAGATCGGATACCCGAACCGATGGGCCGATCCCAGCTTTCAGAAGTTCTTGTGGGGCTACGAGGCCTTCAGCGAGGCCGAAAGAGGCTGGAAGGAGTTCAAGGCTGGCAACAGGCTTGTCAGCTACTACTTTGAAAATTTGTACGACGACTCCAAGCTCTAGCTGTTCTTGTTTTCAATAAATAACATTTATTCCGAAACCTGATAAAGAAGTAAGTAGTAATAATAAGAATGATGAGAAATAAAGTATAAACAGCGGGTTTTCTTTCCTTTTGCACTTTTGTAGATTTTTAGGGCTTTTGGCACGTACATGCTGCTAGCAGTACTCGCGTAACAACTCGTTATTGGGCTGGATGGTGTCGATATCGTCGACAAATTGGGGCAACCCGGTCTTGATGGACTTTATAACTGCCTCTATACATAACAAAGCCTGCAAGGCGTCCTCCCCCGTACACTTGACGGCGGTCTCCTTGCCGGTGAGAAGGTTGACGAAATGGTCCAACTGCAAATCAAACGGCTTGGGCTTCTCCCTCGTCTGCTTCAACTTGTGGATCGGCGTGAAGTCCTTGTAGTTTGGCGACGGCGAAGGCGTGGGCAACGCGTTGTTCATATCCATGTCGACATCGATGTAGCCCTCATCCTCGGCGTCAAAAGAGTCCTGCTCGTGGTCCATCTTCAACTGCTCGGCGACGATGGGCTTCAACCAGGACCTTGTGTCGCTGGCGTTGTTGGACATGGAGTTGTCGGGGTTGCCAAACGCGTCCGACTCCTGGTGGTACAACTTGAGATCGGGCACCGACATGGTGCCGTGGCTGCCAAAGATCCGGTAGAAGCCGGCTACCGACTCGTTGAACGGCACGGTGGGGTTTTCGCCCGTGCCGGCCTCGAACGAAAAGGGGCTGGTCACGTTGTCGGCGCAGATAAAGGTGCCGCAGCAGCCGTTTCTGAACCGGAGCGTCAACGCGGCGCCCTCGTCCACGAGCTCGGTGCTGTCGGCAAACCGGTCCACGCGCTGCTTGCACAAGAGCTCGGCGTACACCTTGTCGATGGGGCCCAACAAGTACTGCAACAAGTCCAAGTCGTGCACCAAATTGATGAGCAAGGTGCCGCCGCCCAACTGGGCCGACGAGCGCCACGGCTTGTCCAAAAAGTACGACGGCGGCTTGCAGAGCGTCCAGCTGCCCTGCACGGCCACGAGCCGGCCGAGCTTGTCCAAGTTTCTCTTGGCGGTGATGATGTAGGGGTTGAAGCGTCTGTGGTGGCCAATGAGCAAGTGGATCTTGTGGGCGCGGCAGTAGTCGATCAAGGCTCGGCAGTCGGCGGCGGTGGGCGCGAGCGGCTTCTCCACCAACAAGTGGATGCCACGGGAGGCCAACTTCAACCCCAACGCAGCGTGCGTGTGGTTGGGGGTGGCGATGATGGCGGCGTCGGGGTACCGGAGGCGGTTGTGGTCGCAGTGGCTGAACAAGTCGTCGAGGGTGGTGAACAAGCGCGTGTTGAGGTCGTGGGCCACGGCGGGGCCTCTGGCGGAGTGGTCGACGAGGGCCAAGAGCTCGCAGTCGGGCCTGGCCCGGATGTGGCTGGCGTGGCGGGGCCCGATGAGGCCGGCGCCGATGACAATGAACGATATGCGGGCTACATCATTGGTGGGGGTGGGTTCCATAGTACTGGTGGTGGGGGCGTAATACAAGAGAAAACGAGGGCAAGAGAAAGAGACGGCTAAGAAAACAGGGTCACCCTGCGGTGGGTGGGAAACGGCCTGGTGATGGTGCTACCAACAAACCACTCCTTTGCACGAGACGGACACGGGTGTTTCTGGCGGGCATGTTTTGTGTAACACGCTTATCATCCAACGGTGGGTGTTTAGGGGGCACAATTACGGTATTGTTGGACACACGGAGCTAACGGGGGTTAAGGCCGCATTGGGCGGAGGGCTGGGGTGCCAGTTGTCTGCGGTGGAGAGTAGGGCCTAATGTGTTGGAGAGTAGGGCCTAATGTGGTGCAGTGTAGGGCCTAATGTGGTGGAGAGTAGGGCACTTCGCACTAGTATGGTGCGTAATGTAGAGAGATGGTGTTTATTACGGGGCGTATTTCGGTGTGTGCAGCTGTGCATGAGCACCACCGCACGCCACTAACTACTGCTAACAAACAGGGCCACCCCGGGCACAACAGGCTGACGAACCACCGTTCCAGCACCCGTTTCTTATCTCTAGTTCCATCTTATCTGGTGGCTTTGTGTTGCTCGGTGCCATTTTTCCCAATGCGGAACGGTCGTGTGGGTGCTGCAATTTCATGACATCATCGTCTACCACCTCACATCTTGGCCCTAATGTCGGGCTTGGGCACCGGCGTGTCGCTCTTGGGCATCGGCATGTCGCCGAGATCCACCTCTAGTCTGTCTCTGTTCTCTACTGCGACGCCGGCCGCGGGCCTCGCCTCTCCCGCCATGAATAGATTGCTCACCAAGTGGTCGATCACTGCCCAGCCGTAGCCGTTGGCAAACCGCCGCCGCACAATGATGTTGTTGTGGGCGTCGGGCGGTAAATTGACGAGCACTTTGCGCCAGCTGAGGTTGTCGGCGTGGTACTTTCGGGCGATCTTCACCTGTTTCTTGAGCTTCCAGTCGTGGTTGAGCGACCACGTGAACACCATTCTCTTGTCTTCTTCCGCCTGCTCGTTCGGCATGTGGTTGAACTTGTAGTATTTGTCGTGGAATATCACCTCATCTCTCTCCGTGGGGTTCATCACAAACCGATCCGATGGAATCGGACATAAGATGGTGTTTATGGCCGATTCCACAGCGTTGGCCCGCGGCGGGATGTTTATGGTCGCATGCTCGCTCGACCCGGTCACAGTGTTGTTCGAGCTCGATGTATCGTTGCTGTCGGGGTCCAAGCCCTTCACACTGATTCTCAAGAATCTCTTCTCTCGGTTGGTCAATTTACGGCTTGGATTGATCTTCGATTTCGGCTCAAGGCTGAAAAACCGCTTGTAGAAGTTTACAAAGTTAGACCCGCTTCTATGACTCTCGTCGTCAATTTCACTGTCCACATCCTCGGGAACCTCCGCCACCGTGTCCGTTGTAGTATTGGTTGTAATCGAGTGGTTCAGAGGCACTGACTTATGGCTCTTCAACTGGTTAACATCTCCCAAAGCTTCGTAATCAAGGTATAGCAAGGAAGCTGTTCTCAATGGCACAATCCCATCATTGATCGCGTTGGCATAGATACTTAGACTCTTGAATGTTTTCATAAACTGGTGTAATGGGTTATCCGGCAATATCTCTAATACTGGCTTCAACGATAAATCATCACTTGTTTCGGGTTTGGACGATGCCATCAATTTCTTCGACAACATCAAGTCTCGGCCAGTCTTACCCAAAGTTCCCAAATCTAAGAACCACGACAAAAAGAAACTGATTTCGTTAAGAATGCCCAATAATGGTGTTGCTAGGAATACAAGGTTCTGGGGCTTGATACCTTTGGAATCAAACCAGTGAGGGCCCTTTACCAATAAAATGTACCGAATAGCATAAAGTTGCACGAGTCCACCTAGCGAATGACCCACAAATGAGATCTTGTCAATGCTATAAGGACACTCATTCTCAATGTAGTTTATCAAGAATTTTCCAACATTCTTGCCTAGTCGCTTTACACCCTTCTCGGTCCTACCGGCATTTTTCTCAAACCCCTTCACTATCAAGTTTTCGTTACTAAACTTTAACAAAGTCTCTCGTACATACAACATATCAGCCGTCAAGTTTGAGAAAATGCCGTGAGAGAGGATCACGAGATGGACCGGTTTTTGGGGTTCGGGAGCCTCGGTGCTCCAAATTTGTTCTGTATTCTGCTTTTGAACATCAATCCGAGGGTTAATAGACTGGTTCAAAGGAATTTCTACTTTCTGGTGCTCGCCGCTAGTGAAAGAAAGGCCGGTGAGAGTGCTTTGAAGACTGTTCATATGATTCAATCTCTTTAGCTTATTCATATCGCTACCAATAACCAAATCGTAATTGATGCTCGTCTTTCCACTAATAACTATCTGACTCACGATATCAATTTCCCACCCATATTTCTCGCCTTCGATACGAGAATTATCATTAAGCCTTAGCACTGCTTTGAACGTTTCACCCGGTTTCACATCATTGTTGAACTGTACTTCTTTATTCTCGTTGATATTATCGGGCATGAACTGTTTCTGATAGTCATATTTATGCGGTATTACATGGCAGTATAGTATAAATGGCCCGTTTAATAAATGGATTGCTCGTATGGGTGGTCTTTCAATGTTCTTCACTCGAAGGTATATCTCGCTCACAGTGGGATCTACCCGACTATAAACAACTTTATACCGATTCACTTGTCCGATCTTAAGCACATCTTTGTCTCTATACCATAGGTATGGTCCTCCGTGAGATATAGAAGCCATTGCATAATCATATGCATCGTCTTGGTATTAACTTTTCTATTCAATCTAACAAACTTTTTGTAGCAAATCGCGGGGCTAAAAAAAATTGCTGCAATATTCACAATCAATATTTGCTTACTTGGAAGAAGTATTGAACTCCTCCCTCAATAGTAAATAGATACAGTATCGATCGACATCCAAATTGATATTATGTGGACTTTGTCATTTTCCAAGACAGGGGTTTATTGCTACGTAATGCTGGCAGACTGCCAATTTTGCTGAATAGCATGCTTATTCCGCGTATTACCGAGACACGGTTGCCACGACGGGAACCCTCAAAGGTATAAATATCGTATGAACCTCAAAGGACCCTCTATGTTCCCTATAAAGTTGCATCCTTCTGTTCTTTTGGTGGTGTGGTTAAATTTTAGTTTAGTCGAAAGTAATTTTCCCGCTCCGGATAAATAATTTGCCTAGCAAAGGCTAAAAACAAATCCATCGTTTGGAGTATGGGTCTGGGTTAAGTTCTAATTCCACTTGATGATTGCTTTGAAGCTAATGGCCAGTCATACAAGTGATCTTTGGATACTTTGATTCCACAGATACTTGTTTTGTTGTAACTGCTACGTTTCCGAAAGCATTAGAAAGCGTCACAAATGGATCAATCTAGTTCAGTTATAACATCAAACTTGCCCAGCATCAATGAATCCACTTCGAACGTCCACAATGGGATACACCCACTTGTTCCACCTTTCAACGATAGGACCAAGTTAAATGGTCATACGAGAACACATTCTTCAGTGTCGTCAGAAGGGTCTGTTGAGTATGGCAGTAACAATAATGGTCACAGTAAGCACAGCGTCCATTCGATCATTCTAATAGGTTTGAGAGGAGTGGGAAAACTGACTTTAGCTTTGATGGCACTGGCAGCCTTGAAATTCAAATACATAGGAATAGAAAACTGTATTCTGGATTATACAGGCATACCGGAAGCGTTATATCTTAGCAAAGTTACATTGGAAGAGTACAAGGATCTCCAATTCAGACTTATCATCAACGCGTTGACTGAAAATGAACTGAACAATGCTTTATATGTCCTACCATCTTCTTCAATCGATAACGATAAAGTCATTGATCATTTGCAAAGGAACAGCAAGAAGTACTGTATCATAAACATTGAATGTGAAGAACTAAGAATTCTTGATTATTTAGACTACTCCACCAACATTGAGAAGGGGATTCAAATGATTCAGTTAAAGGTCTTGAAATATAGATCCATTGCCAACTACAATTTCTTTAACTTGCACTCAAACTTGAACATTATCAAGAGAAATTTGATATCAATCGGGAACACCAATTCGGAAGTTGATGATGAGGAACATCACCATCACTTGTTATTGAAGCCATTGGAAAGAGAATTCATTCAGTTTTTGACCTTCATAATTAAAGGGTCTAACTCTGCATCGACTATTTCAGGCGATTTGCATTTGAAGTTATCAATAAACAAGAAGTTCAGCCTGTGTTTGCAAGTTTATTATCCACCAAACCCTGCGCTCAAGTTCTGGGAAAATATTGATGAAATAATCTATGGTGTTGATGCATTGGAGGTGAGAATTGATATCATTGGTTTAATTACACAGCCTGGCAACAATTATGCAATTGTGAAATTGGAAGAATTTATAGCTCAATTAAAGCGATTTACGAATTGTTCATTACCTATCATATTAAGCATACATACTTCGGTTGCCGAAATACATCATTTTATTAATGGCAACTCAGTTCAGGTGAAGCAGGAATTTTTTAACTACTATTATTCATTTGTGTATGATATGGCCAAGTTGGCTATTGACTACGTTATTATAGACATCGGTCTATTCTTTTATGAAACTTACCATGATGACACTGTTATCATTGAAGAACTAAATCAAATTAAGGGGAATACAACAATAATTGGGTCATTTGGCTCACAATATCCAGGTTTCTGGGATTTTGATGATAAAGAAGATAAAGGTCCTCACACGAATTGTCTTGATGTTGTTGAATTGTCTCAAAAACTCAAATTGAACTATTTGAGACTAAATTCGGTTGCAGTGGATTTGACTGACAATTTTAAGGTCTTCAAATTTAATCAATATATTAGTAAGAATTATCCCAATCTAAAAGTTTCCACATTTAATGCCCATGAACTAGGTAAATTTTCCAGAGTTTGCAACAAATTCTTAACACCAGTTGAGATTCCAACTGCATCAGATGAAACATTAACGTCTATTAAAATACATCAAGCATTATATTCGTCGTTTTTGTTACCGAGTTTAAAGTTTTATATAATGGGAAGTGATGTTTCTAATTCGTTATCTCCCATTATTCATAATACGGCCTATAAAGCATTGGGCTTGCCTCACTCTTATGCTACATTTGAGTGTTCAACATTGATGCCTCATTTATCACAACTAGTAAAATCGCCGAATTTTGGAGGTACGGCTATTATTATGCCATTCAAATTGGAGGCATTGAAGTATGTTGACTCAATGTCAAATCATGTCAAAATAATAGGAGCTTTGAATTCAATTGTTGCTGAACGAAGCTTTGAAAATCCTAATGTGATAACGAGTATCAGAGGAGAAAACACAGATTGGTTGGGCGTCAGATTGTCTTTGATTGATAATATTTCGCCAATAAATGCTGTTAGCAAAAACAAGACCGCGTTAGTCATCGGTGCTGGTGGAATGAGCAGATCAGCAATATACGCCTTAATTCAACTAGGGTATCAAAGGATTTTATTGTATAATCGAACATTTTCAAAAGCACAGGAGTTGGCTAATTACTACAACTCTTTATCGCCAATAAGGCCATCATCATCTTTGTCAACAGGAGAGTACGATTCAAACATAGATGATTTGAAGTACTTCGAAATCATTTTACTAAGTGATGATGAGTTTAATGGGGGTATTATACCCAATAATTTCAATTATCCCACTATAATTATTAGTTGCATCCCGAGCTCAGATAGAATAACTAAGGAACCAACAAACGTGCAGCTTTCTCCCAATTGGTTCAAAAGTCCTAGTGGTGGAGTTGTCTTAGAAACGGGCTATGAACCGTTAATAACTCCCATCCTTGAAAGAGGTAATCAGTTTAAAGACAAAGGTTGGGTATCAGTCAACGGCTTAAACTATCTATACGCTCAAGCATTGGCCCAATTTGAAATGTTTACTAATAAGCCTGCGCCAAGAGCATTGATGAAAGCAATCGTTATTGAACACTATAAGACTAATTATATATAGGACTAATCCAATTTCTGTTTGTTATATTTTAACTTCAAGGCGCTGAAAACAATATCCATCTTAAATTTCTTTATGAGGAAGAATTCGACCACGAATCTAGGGCACCACCATAATAAATGACCCAAGAATGTAGCCATTTTACCACGATAAATATTTAAGGAGCCACCTAATTTGGCAGTTTCAAAATCAGTGACAACCTTTTGAGCATAAACTTCAGCAGGCATTGGGTGATTTCTAGCTGCCATTTGCTGTCTTTCCTTCAAAGTAAACTCCATCTCGGGAATATTATATATTGAAGTAGATGGTAATCCTCTTTTATCTTCAATATCGCTTTTAACACCACCAGTTATGAAATTGAGCACCTTTACATCAAAGCCCAGCATTTCAACACGTAAAGTTGCGGCATACTGATGGATTGCAGCCTTTGTAGCTGCATAAGTAGTACTCAATGGAAAAGGAATGACACCACTGACGGAACCAGTAAATCCAATTACACCCTTGGCATTTATAATCAATGGCCCCAATTCTCTGACCATTCTCATCGGACCGAAAACATTCACTTCAAAGCATTGTTTGAAGAGTTCGTCACTCACATCCAATGCTGGGAAGGTGCACGATTGCCCAGCGTTGTTGAAGAGAACGTCCAAATATTTATCACCAGTCTCTGTTTCTATGAACTTTTTGGCATTCTTTATACTCTCTAAGTCAGAAACATCTAATTTGAATGGAATAATGCCGTAGTCCTTTAAAGGTTCCATCGGTTCCAATCTTCTTGCACCAGCAAACACCTTGTAACCCCTCTTAGCGAATTCTACAGAAGTGGCAAAGCCAATTCCTGACGATGCACCAGTGACCAATGCAACTTTTTGACGCCTGTCAGTCATATCGTTGGTACTTGTCGGTTAGGGTAAGTAAGGAAACTCAATGGCAACGTTTACCTTAAGGAGGTAACAATGAAGCCTTCCTTTATTTTTCCGGTTCTAGCAGAGGGGATAAAAATTTCACGGGCATTAATTAGGAATAGGAGTTTAGACGCATTTTATAGCAATTACATATATTTACTTTCCTCGGATGCAACTGAAAGATGCTAGCATGTATATACAGAAGTCTTTGCAATTGATTCGCAATTATTACATAAAGTTGAATTTGTTGAGTTTTGCAGTTCGCTAACAAACAGCCCAATAGGGAAATCAGGAACCGACTTCACATAAAAATTGTGCAACAGCATTAGAACGGTTAGCGCTCCGTGCATCAATCAAAAGACAAGGATTTGTCTTTGCTTTTCTACTTATTGAATTCTTCTAACAATTTATCCTCGTAAAGATAATGCATGAATTTGACTGGTTTCTTTTGGTTTGCTCTATCAACATGTAATACGGGAACATCGTAACAGTAAGCATCGAACCATTTCTCGTTTTCGGGTTTCATTATATCTATTATTTCTAAATCTATTCCTTTATACTTTAAAGATTCATTTGATAATGTCTTATTTAATATCAGATGGGCGTTGGTACACAACATACATGTCTTCTTAGTGAAAAATGTTAATGAGGGCTTCTCTGCTAAGATAGATGATGATATTGAAAACGGCTGTATTCTGTTTAGTGTGGCTCTCTTTCCAATTACTCTTCTTGCTACCCACATTGTTTTCTGGTCACTATATCTTAGTTGTTCAACATGAATACATGAAAAGTTGAAAAGGTAAGAAAACTAAAAAAAAATTTGAAGTAAGACATGATTTTGCCCAGGATCGAACTGGGGACGTTCTGCGTGTTAAGCAGATGCCATAACCAACTAGACCACAAAACCAAGTTCTTGGAAAACATTGATCTCAAAAATTTCATAAATTGTATGAAAATATCATGTGATTAGATCACGAAGTTAACCCTCGTGATCTATAAAACGTGACTCGTTATTCAGTGTCTATCCAGTTCTCCTTATACTTCCCTCCATCTCATGATCACAATCTAATAGTGTTTTCACTATTATATATTTCTCTAACTTAGTTACCGTTTATCCTTTTCTACTTTTTTAGAATCTAAATGATGTATAAAAAAAGGAGGCACGGAGTTTGTGATCGTCCCCATTGATTTGTATCCTCTAATCTAGTATTCTTCTTTAGAATCTACTTATAGAGAAATATACTCTGTACATGTAAGGAATTTTCCGAGATATAATTGCATGTAATTGTCTCCGTTGGAATACGGATAAACAATCACAATAAAATGCTCATGATTGCGATGCCTTCTTTCTGCATGTACCCGGTGCATGGAAGCCTCAATATGAGCTTATGCTTTTGAATATTGCTCTTCCGCACAGTTCAAACTTAAATTATAGTTAAAAGTTAATCTACAAGTCTATACAGAATTATGTTCGTAACTACTTACTTCTATCTAGGTAAACTTGTGTCTCATACTGAAGGCTTCTATCTTATTTATATAAATTAGCATGAATTCTGAGGAACTGAAGACCGTTAAGCAGACGGCTATTGTAGTAGCATCATCAATTGTGCTATTTTTGGTGATACAAATAGTTAATGTTTATAATTTAAACATTATAGCTAATGATACTACAATTATTAGACAACATTTAATCCAACAGAAAATGAATAATCAACCATTTCATGATAGATGACAATGCTAATAAATTACTCAAATGAGTAGAGCATCCACTGACTTAATACCGCATCCCTACGTAGATGGACTTTGGATTAGTGGATTTCGATAATCCTCACGGAGTTTCTCAGGTCGCGAAGCAAGTCATTTCTAATCATTTGTTAAATTTGTGTTTAAAGAAATAGATTCAAATGCTGAGCTTTGAGATTTAAATACATGATTCTTGACAATGCCACATAATATAAACCGTGATATTCTGTTCTTAGTTGCTCTGAGTGGATTGAATCATGTGTTTTTACCTCCATATAAGTTAAACGAGTACAATAAGGTTATATGTTAGGGACTACTTTCAGGCTTCCAAAGATTGATCTTCGAACGTGAACTGTTCTGGAGATTAATCTACACCGTATTATGTGCCACAATCTTCAAAATTAATCTCTGTGGTACCTTAGATTCGGTGAACGTTATCATAACTCGAAAACATCAAGTATTCGATTGTGGTTAACTATTTACAAATAACTGTGGTATGAATAATAATAAAAACTCTATATATGCCGTGATTATATTTCGGCAAGAAAATGAATTAGACTACATTTTTAGACAAAAAAGCTGCGAAAACAGAAAAGTTTTCATTTCAGATGTAAAACGTGAAACAACCAATTTAGAACAAAAGAAATTCAGTGATTGATCATCAATAACAGAGTACAGATGGAAGAAGTAGTACTGAAAGGGGCAGAAATCATTTGACAGTCCGAATTAGCCCCGAATTCCCCCAATCACTCCAATCACCCCAAAATATAAAGAAACACATATCCTATACAAAATTGCCTCGAATTGAGATATCACTGGATCTAATTGCTTGAGTACCAGGTCATCGTCTTTTTTGAGCGTTGTTGAAAACCACCAAGTTATTGTTTGCAGCAGATAACAATCTTGATAATCTTCGTTCTCGGACTAAATCGCAGAAAATATGCGCAACAGCCAATTAGAGATTTGCCACAACAATGTCAACCCAAATTCTTGATTAGATGTTAAAGTTGTTCGGTCAAATATCTTCCGTGCTGAAACAGACGAAATACTGTTTTGTGTCTAAATTAAGCATAAAATCCCCATATGTTTTTGTTGCTATTGCAGATACTGTGCTGAACTTTTTTAATGCAACGTTTTGCAATAAAATCTCTTTCTTGATTTCTCCTATATTATATCCCGTTATATCTGTGTTTGGATATTCTGTACTTCTGTGTATCTTTTATTTTTAAGATTATTTAGTAATTTAAGCTTGATTTTAGAAAATAACCACCATCGGACAAGGTAAGGAGTTTATTGCCGATCTCTTACCTTTTGTTAGAATCTATATATAGAGGTTATTTTGTAAATTGTTAATGCTCAAGATACTTTTAGGTATCACTTTATATTTACAAAAGTATCTTAATCATAATGTCAAAGGCTGAAACTGAATCCATATCATCAGTACAAACAAGTCCAGTATTGTCAAGAATCAAATACAGTGGGAATTCTGACGAATTCGTGATAATCGGGAAGCAGAAATACTTACGCCATGAATTAATGTCTGCCTTTGGAGGCACGTTAAATCCAGGAATCAGTCCCTACCCTAAAAACGACTATAACAGTGCTCCGTTAGGATTAGCAGCACTTTCAACAACAACTTTTGTATTTTCATTATATACATCTCAAGCCATGGGAATCAAGATTCCCGCTGTTGCCGTATCTTTAGCTTGTATGTATGGTGGGGCAATTCAAGTTTTAGCTGGTATTTGGTTGATGATAGTTGGGAATACATTTGCAGCCACTTCAATTATATCCTATGGTGCATTTTATTTGAGTTATGCCGCCACCTTTATTCCATCATTTGGCATAGTTGTTGCTTACAAAAATTCGAATCAATTTGAAGATGCATTAGGATTCATGTACTTAGGTTGGGCAATGCTTACACTTATGCTACTTTTGGCTACTGTAAAGTCCACCGTGGGATTCTTTTCGCTATTCTTTTTCTTCTTTTTATTCTTCTTGTTTTCAGCTATAGGTCAGTTTACGACAAATGTTGGCATAACAAGAGCAGCCGGCGTGTTTGGGGTGATAACTGGGATAATTGGTTGGTATAATGCCTATGCTGGTCTTGCAACTAAGCAGAACTCATATATTACAGCCAGAGCTATACAACTCCCTTCCTTTTCTATTTAGTGTAATATCTAGACCATTAATATAACTAATAGAAATTAAACCTGTACATGGCAGCGCAATCTTCGCAGTAGGTGAACGGCAAAAAATCTGGACCTGATTATAAATGCAAAGTTAGGCATTCATTAAATTGCGAGACTAATAGAAACTGATTCAATATGAAACTTGATAGTAATGTTCTCATCACACAGTTGTTTGCTGTGGCGACATTATTAGGCATCACAGAAGCCTATTCGGGATCTAGCAATCTCGTTCAAGTAGACGACAAATCTTTTAAATCGGTTGTGTTAGAGTCAGGAAAATATGTATTCGTTGATTTCTATGCCGACTGGTGCCGTCATTGCGGAAAGTTGATGCCTACAATCGAAGAATTGGCGGACTTATATGAACCATATCAGGATCAGATTAGTATTGTTAAAATCAATGGTGATAAAGATGGTAAACGTATGGCGAAGAAATATGTCGATGAAGGTTATCCTACAATGAAATTATTTCATGGCAACGATGAACCCATTGAATTTAATGGCATTAGAGATTTGACTAGTATAAGCAACTTCATTCAATTAGCAAGTGGAATCAGGATTGAAGATAAGAAGGCGGACGAACTAATCAATGACAAGCAAAAAATATTGGAGGTCATGAAAAACAAACAGGACCATGAGGAACAACAAGAGCACATTGTCAAATTCGATGACGACAACTTCGAAGAAAAAATTTTGAATTCTGGTGTCAGGCATTCGATCGTAGTCTTTTCGGCAACATGGTGCAAATATTGTCAAGAATTGAAACCAATAATTGAAAAGTTAAGTAGTATATTCAAGAACGACAAGAACATTTTGCAGTTTGCTGTAAATGAGAAAGATATTGACAACAGTGACGACTTGAGAAAGAAGTACAAGGTTGAGTATTTGCCAACTATTTTATATTTTAACACAGATTACGAAGAGCCCGTGGTTATAAAAACAAGGGATTTATCAAGCCTATTACAGAAAATCAACGAACTTACCAATATAAATCGTGACGCTAATGGAAGGTTAACTGCCAAAGCAGGACGGATTGAAAAATTAGATAAATTGATATTTGGCAAATTTGCAAATAACAAAAGCAAAGAAGTTGCTATTGATATTTTGAATAAAGACATTATGAAATACCAGGATCATGAAATGATTAATTACTACAAGAAATTGATCAATAAGATAATGGATGAAGACTTCAGCAGCTCAAACACATTTTTCAATAATGAAATTAAGAGATTGACAAATATTTTGAATAAAGATATTACAAAATTAAGATCAACTTTAGTTGACTCCATGGAACGAAGATTAAATATATTAAACATGTTCACCACTCTATAGGTTTGAATTTTTGAATAATTCTGATATTATCAGGAAACAATTTCCCGTCATTTAATATACATTGATCAATAATGGGTTTGACATTATTTGGCTTACATCTTGCTAACCAAATATTCTTTCCGGACTTCCTCAAGTAAATAATAAGATTTGCTGAATACTTGTGCCCTCCAATATGATTAATGAAGGCCACCTTAACACCACCTGGGGTTGTATCTCCCACATCACGGTAAAGATCCAAGTCTCGCAAATATATCTCAATTTCCTTTTTCATTATTGGGGCGGTAATTCCGCATCTCTTATCTCTGGTTCGATGAGAACAAAGAAAAATGTAAGACTGGAACTGGTCGATTGATAACTTTATTGAAGGAAATTCTTGGTGTAATTCCTGAAAATCCAAACTCTTAAGCTTTTGATCTCTGAATTCGATTAAGTTTGGAATTAACGTTGTCAAAAATTTATCAACATCATCTAGTCTAATATTCCTAATCCACACAAAGAATGGAAGCACGAGAATATCGCCGACCTTTTCGTTTTTATAGTCATCGTCGATTAATAATTCATCTGAAGACAAAGAAGACACTGACACTTTAATTCCACCATCAAAATGTGCTGAATATTTGTCTGCATTATGACTAGCCCATTTTGATACCGAGTGAGAGAGAGTCTGTGATTCACCAGTTGCATCGTGAACCCAATCAGTCTTACCTGTTGACACAACAAAATGAACACCAAAAGGCTTGGTAGAGTTCCATAAGTCAGCCTCCTCGTCAAATTTCAAAGACGAAGGAAACTTGGACGTACAACTTTCACACTCGAACGAACAATCAGCTATGTCAAAGCCTTTTGCAGCGATCTCTTCACTATGGTCTTGATTACCTCCTCTGCCAATAAGCTTGTTTAAGAATCCCATGATGTACGCGTCTATAAATGTATTCGATGTATCTATGCAAGTCTAATAAATAATAGTATCCAATTACTTTCAAAGTGATTAGTCAGATTGAACCTTGGTTGGGAACCACAATAGGGAAAAGTAAATTTCAGTATTTTACAAAAAAATTTTCTTAAGCGCAAAGTTTCCTGACTTTATAGTCTATAAATAAACTGTGGATGGCGAAGCGAAATGTAAGATCAGATAAGTTTAATGGCTTCAGGCCAACGGTATTCATGGCCATACTTTAAGATAGTGTAATTGTGCAAAATTTTTGTTCGGACCGAAATGCCGGTCGGCGCGTGTGTGCAGGTACCACAATTGTTAATAGATTCTTTAGATTACAAACAATGTGGCAGCAGATGTATATACGCTTTGGCAATTGTAGCAATTACGGTGGTTACGAGGGAAGAGGCAGAAATAGCAGCACATTTTAGTGGTCCAGCGTCTGTATCCAGAAAAGACAACTGTTTATTGGTACACTGCTAGCACCATACACTGTTCACAGTATATTAGGCGGTCTGTAGAAAATTACTATGTGTGTATGAATGCGTATGAGGGTTTTAGGACATATTTCCGATTTTCCGAAACAGCACTTATCTCCTTTGTATCGAAACATACACACTACACTGCGGTACCGTGCCGCTACTGGATTGCGGCGGTTCACAGCCTGTCCCGCTTGAATCGCTACTGCCGTCAGTCCTGAGAAAGATGTTATTATTAATTTTCACTAATCCCGGCCCTAGACGTGAAATTTAAAGGCGCTGTTTTCTTTTTGAGCATCTGCGCACGACTTTTTCGGCACTCTGTACAGGTCCCTACATCACTATCATTCCATTTCATTCTTCACATCCAGCACACCTCTGAATTGTCCCTGACAGTTGAGCGCTTACTTTCTTTCCTGAGAATATCGCTGCTGTTGCCAACTGAGGTATTTGGACGTGCTACACTGGTTTCCTGTATCATTCGAGGCTGTATCTCCTAAGCAACGCGCACCGACCGAAAGCCCACAATCATCCCACCGCATTTGGTCAGCCCCTTGTCAGCTTTTTTTCCTTCTTATACTCCGTCAATAATTTCGTCTAAATCTGCACCCTTCACCATACGATAGCACAGAGGAACATCGCTCCCTGGCTCCGTGTCTGTTCTAATACATATCAGATTGTTGGATTCCTTGACTAGTTGCACGTGTGCTAGTACATATTTATTCGTTCTTTTTACTTCTCGATAGGTTGGTTTTAGCCTGTTCCCATTTTATTCATTCCTGTATTCACTTCATTTCAACTTGTCCTAATAAGTATCTTGTCCATTCATGCAATATAAAGCAACTTAACAGCCCCACCAAAGATAACTTAAATGATACAAGTACATTCTTCCATGGTTGAACTACCCTTAGAATCGCATCTTGATCCTCCAAGAGGTGATAACACAGACCAAGCCTCCAAACTATCATCACCCTTATTGTTTAAAAGCAACAACGACACCCATATCGATTCAAATACTTTGGACGAAGAATTCTATGACACTGGTAGTAATGTCTCCATCAATGACGACGACAATGATGAAACGAAGGTAAACCTCGATAATACTGTCAGTGATTCCAACAATCTTCTTTCTACCGCATCTTCGAATAATATTGATTCAGTTATACCCTTACATTCGGGTCAAAACGTCATACCAGCTAATAACAATGTCAACAGTAATTCTATCTCAAATAACAGTCCATCAACACCAAATTCATATAAAGGATCTCGTTCCGAAGTATCAGATTTGACTAACGATACTTCAACCACATCAATCGATGACAGTGAAAATCTTGATCATCATACTATTTTGCTACCTCAATCGCATTCCAGCAAAACTATTCAACAAGGTTTGGGTCTACCATCTTCTACGCCGATAAATGAAGATATTGGTGATGACGTTATTCACGATGAAGTTGTTAATATACCTGCTGAGTCAACCAATTCGACTATTGAGGATCCTTTGCCTCCATTAGCAACAACTTCCAATATCAATAACAGTAGTAACATCGATGAGTTGACTGCTCTAACTAGAGAGTCAAACCTGAGGTCCTCGGTTATGCATCCAAGACCGTCGACTTCAAGAAGTAATACATTCTTGGGTCGCTCTCAGTTGCTACAAAATGCTCAAGAACAGACCAAGTCTGAAATAATTAAAACAAAAAAGTTATTAACTGGCAACAGGCATCCTTACTATGGTACTCAGATTGACAAGACTCATGTAAATTATGTGTTGGCATATTGTATGTCAACCAGCATTAGGCATGATACTTCGGCTAATTCTGGTATTATGCGAAAATTGGAGGATAAGGATTTTAACATAAATAAGAAATATACTTTCCAAATTGGAGGAACAGAATTAACTCCAGCGGCAGAGTATGACTTCAAATTCAAAGATTACTGTCCAGATGTCTTCAGAAGCTTGAGGTCTATTTTTGGTATTGATCCTGGTGATTATCTTACCACATTTGGGGAGTCATTTTTATTTAGTGACTTAGTAACGCCTGGAAAAGCAGGGAAGTCGGGCGCCATATTCTTTTATTCATCAGATTACAGATATTTGATTAAAACTATTCATCATTCTGAACATCGCCAATTAAGAAGAATCCTTAAGCACTATTATAAATATGTTAAAGAGAACCCAAACACCTTGATTTCTCAATTTTACGGATTGCATAGAATCAAAATGCCATTTAGTGGAGGATTTGCTAAACACCATTTTGTGGTTATGAATAACTTGTTTCCTCCGTTTAGGGATATTCATCTTAAATATGATCTCAAAGGTTCAACATTGGGAAGAATTACCAGAGTCAAACATATTAAGAAGAACAACAAAAATACAAATAAAGGTGAGGTTGAAGAAGACGATTGCTCAAAGTATACGTTGAAGGATTTAAATTTCTTACAAAAGCATCAGCTTATTAATTTTGGGCCTCAAAAGAAACAGGTATTCTTTAAACAGCTTCAGTCAGATGTCAAATTTTTGAAGGAAGCAAATGCTATGGATTATTCTTTGCTTATTGGAATTCATGATACTAAAAAGGGAAATAGTGTCGAAACGAAACAGAAATTATCGATTTTTGCACCAGAGATTAATGAAGTTAGTGATGCTAGAAGAAAATCAATTATTTTGGCGACAATTCCAAGAGATATTGATCGTGAACATGATTTGCCTACCAATGTATTCAAGGGTCGTTCAACATTTGTATTCTATGGCCATGATGGTGGTATTAGATCCACCAACGAAGATAATGAACCAACCAGTGAAATATACTATCTCGGTATCATTGATTGTCTAACCAATTATTCCATGAAAAAACATCTAGAAACCTTTTGGAGGTCACTTAGTCATTCAAGAAGCACCATCTCTGCATTACCGGCTGATGAGTATGGACAAAGATTCATAAATTTCATTAAAAAAGGTACAGGTAATGTCCAGAAGAAAAAGCAGAGTTGAGCTGCATCTTATTTGCGTTCTTTTTTTCGTCATTGTTAGCTGATTTGATTAGTTATAGATTAGAATATACTGTATATGCATAACTAATGAATTAGACAGCTCGCTTATTGCCTTGGTCTCTCCAACTGTTTATTTTTATTCTTTTTTCGCAATATTTTAACAGAAGATATTACAAAAGGGAATAATAGTTGTTAAATTACTTGAAATATGCAAAGAATATAAGCAAGTGAGACTTTTGCTAAATTAAATATCCAATTAAGTCTCTATTAGCTAATAGTTTATAAGTACACCAGTCGATGTATCTATAGTCTTCTCTACTATATGATCATTACCTTAATATGATTTTTCAATTTTTACCCAATTGTCTTCTCCTTTGTGTATATAGAATACACAACTATTTATAATACGGTACTTCTTGATCTAATCTCCAAAAAGCTATGAATTAAAAAAGAACGATGCATCTACAAGCAATAGCGAGATTAGCATTTGTCCAAATTGCTTTTAATGTTACTGCCATCCTTTTGATGTGAGCATACGGTTAAAGACTCAGTAAAATTACACTCATTTGGTTGTTGCGGAACGTCTTTCTCTATTCTTTCAAATATTCCATTAATGGCACCAGGTTTTGATTATTATATATGTTCATCAAATATCTTCAAAGAGTGCGGTTCTACAAAGTACGATTCTAATGGTACTCCTTGACTTCTGGATTTTCTTGTTGCAGCAACTTTAATTTTTTGAGCTACTCGCTACCTTAAAACTAAAAATGATCATAGACTTTATTCTATTTACTACTATGGGTTTCAAAACAAACAGGTTCTAAATTTGCATGATCTATTTTACCCTGATTCAGGAATAGTTCCTAAGCTCCAAAAATTGAAACAATTCATCTAATTCATCTCAGTGCCTCACTCGACCAATCCAGAGAGTGGAAAAACTCAGAAAAATATAAAACAAACCGAAACTCGTTAGAACACCAACCAGTGGAATAATGATAAGGGAATTAAGGTCTTGTGGACGTATAAAGCACCAATTGCACTTACTAAGACATTTTTCAATAATCCAATCCCCCGCTACGGTGGCAGGAGCTAAAATTTCAAACACGACCACAGAAGAAAATAACATAAAGGATGCCGAGTTACTAGAGAGTATAAAGACATTGGAGACTGCGCAATTCATGGCTCTAGGGAATCCACAGTCTGTTTTATCTATCAATGCTCCTCCATCAGTTCCAGTTTATGTAAGGAGAGGATCATTGCTTTCAATTTATGGATGTAATCCATCCTCAATACTGGCTGTACAGAGTAACTTAGAAATATTAGATCCAATTAAAAGATATATTTATGGGGGCTATATTTCAGGATATCAAAGGCTCATTTCTACGACTCCATTTTCTCTATTAGTTTCATCCATATCAAGAAATTTCAGCTTGTTTAAAAAGGCCGAAAACAAATCATTTGTCAACATTCTATTAGACGGCTCCACCGATTGGGCAATTTTGAACAAAGAAGCATTGCAAGTGTACACAGGTAATTCATTAAATATTGGCTTATACAGATTGCCGTCAACTATTTCAAAGCGTTTGTCGAAGCAGTTAAATATAAGCCAGAGCACTTCAACTGGCTTATCCAAATGGAATAGATTAGGATTTAGTTTGTTAACTGGTCGTGGGCAAGCAGGACTAGTAGGGAACGGTGCAATCTATAATATTAATTTGCAACAGGGCGAGGAATTGTTGATCAATGAAAACAATTTGTTAGCAGTGACTGTCAATGGACCCTATGATTTACAGAATTGTATTATCAAGTACTCGTTCCCTATCGAAACACAAATCAAACCCGACGAAGCGATAAAACAAACTGATAGTATTCTTGGTTTAATGATTGGACTTAAGTTTTCAGATCTTGGACGTCGATTATCATCTTATTCTGTGAAGGTATTTGAATTCTTTACCAGACAAAGAAATTCGAGTTTCAATTTCTTGGTTGGGAATCAAGAGTTTGTAAGAGTAATTGGTCCAAGAAACATTTTGTTGCAATCTTATGTGTCTGATTCAGTGTACATAAATCCGTCGAAGTCTTCGGTACCACCTCCTTCGATTGAAGGAACAACATTTGAAAACTTTAAAAAGAAGTCGTCAGATTATTTAAGCTACGTGACCGTGAAGCCAGGTAAATCAACCCAATTCAAAAGTACTCCAAATTTTCAAGATTCAATTGAAAAATTGGAAAAGAAATGAAACTCCCGCATAGAAGTATATATACATTTGTATATTCTAATAAAAGACTGCTTAACATGCCATGCGGCCAATGACAACATCGTCGATAAACATTCGAATATCTAGTTTCAGATGGTCCAGCAGAGAGTGATATAACTGACTGAATGAAAAAAAGCTGAGAGGTTTAGGTTCTTTAGAATCCTCCGTAATCCGATATAGAGTGAAAAACGAAGTATTCGCAGGTATATCCTTCAGATTTATGCAGTTAAGCAATAGAGAACTGTCTTTTATCTAGAAAATTGTGTGAAAGTTCGATTGTCATGTAATTGTCAGTTTGAAAGTTCCTAAGTTGCCGGTAGTGTCATTGGATTTCAACTAAAAATCGAAGGTTAGTGTGTGGAGTTTGAACCAATGAGAATGAAATCTCTGGTATTCACCACAGGAAATTGGGTCCAACATTATTCAAAACTTTGATTCGGCCAATGGTGATGGTTTTGAATTGAGTGTTGTAAATTCGTAATATGGCAAAATTAATACTTTGATTTGGGAGAACTCTGTGGATAGATCCCTATGCTTCCAAGTTTATTTTGATGAATAATTCAATAAAGTTGGCATCTACACAAAGAGTATGTAAATAGTGAATAAGATCATTGAGATGTTAAACCTATATAGCCAAGAATTTAGTAAGTCAATATATCTATAATTATATTTATTACACTGACCAAAACTTCAACCCCCACCAATACCACAACAATAAACTCCAAATTTTCTTCGTGTGAATGACCCAACTGCTCTTTCAACATTTGTAATAAATCTGAAATGACTTCCAATCTTTGATTTAATAGTTCTACTCTTTGATTTATTTCAAGGTATCCTCTTGTTGCTTGGTAAATAGGTTCCAAGTGAGGTTCAGCCCACATTAACTCAGGGGAGTCTAGAACTGAACCGTGCAAATTAATGTTTATTCTTAGAATGAAAAGCTCACCAATGGATTTCATTATCTCATCTCGGGACATTTCAACTTTACCAGTGTGAGCAATTTGTTGAGGGATATCTTGAGTATCTTCGATGGTATTATCAACCAACTCCTCAAATAGCGATATTTTGACCGACTGAGCTAAAGCATGAGAAATTGATAACTTGAGCATATAATTACTATCGTCTCTCAAAGTAATAAAATCATTATAAATTCTGGGCTGATAAGACTTTGTAATGTAGTAATTGAATTCTTCAACTTGAATATCTTCAGATGACAACTTCTCAGATTCGAACTTTGCTAAATCATCCAAGAAATGTGCTTCTTCTTTCTTTGAGTACCCCCAAAATATTATCACTCCATATTCGAATATAAAAATATCATTCTTTCTACCAATGTCGATTTCACCACCTTCGTCTGCTAATCGGATTAATTTATGACCTTCAGTATCATCGCCATTGTTCCCACTTCCATTATTTTCTGAATCATTTCTCCAATCCTTATAAACAAAAGGCGTATAAAGACATTCGTCAAACAATTTGGGACTTGTATTGTGAATCCTCTTTCTATCTTTCAACCACCGCAACAAATCTTTCATTCTGTAAGAACCAGAAGTACAGTAAGCAGTGACTCTTGGCAATAGGTCACGGTGCAGTTTTCCCAAAATTTCGGCATCCTTTCTAGCAGAGGTGTCTGTTATCTTCTTTACTTGTGAGTAAACTCTCGTGCTATGAGAATCCTCTTCATCATCATCATCATCATCATCAGTAGATGCCACTGGTTTATGTTCTAGGTTCGGAGGGTCTTCCGGCAATAGTTTTAGCTTTTGAGAAGTTCTACTTGTCCTTTGCAAACCAATTTTTGGAGATTGTGATATCTTTGATCCAATCTTATTCGCTTGAGGAAGATGCAGTGATTTGATACTGCTACTATTACTGTTGCTGTTGCTATTATTTATGAGATTATTCGGTATTTCATCTGAACTCTTGAAGCTATTTCCTACCACTATTGGATTCTCGGGTATTTTACCTGTCAATAAGGGTGTTCTGTCGGACGATGTAACATTCATCTTAATAGTCTTGAGATTTCGTGAATCCAAATACTGAGTTTGCTTGTTTGTTAGAGCCTTGAAATCCTCCTCCACCCTTTTTTCTGCTACGAATTAAACTAGGATCTGCATATAATTTAGTGACGGGAGTCAATAGGCACTTGTCAAAATTCTGAGCTCTTCATTTGATTAATCCTAACGGTAACATACTTAAGATTGTCTGAAACGTAAGATATATTGTAGTATTTCTAAATCTCTGGTGAATTACGCACTGGTCGATGTTCAAATCAACTTGCTTTGTCGTTGGTCTCTCTGATATATCTAAATACGTAATATCTGGTTCATTTAAAAACATAATATTTCCCTACTATAACATATTGAAGCTTTGGACTGGCGCCCTGACGTCTCATTACTTAGACAAGGAAATTAGTTGACCCTTGGACTTGTTAATCATGATTTTGCAACTGTAAATATTGACTGCATATAAGGTGTTCCGATATTTTTTCTAATTGCGATGGTCTGCGCTAACAAAAAAAATTTATAGGCTGTCTCTCCAGGGCCAATATATATATGCTCCAGACAAGGACACATGGCAAAACCAATCAGAGGGAAGACTACAGAGTCATCCAAAAGACATGCGTTTTTATCTTTTAGAGAGCGTGTCGACTCAATAAAGATCGAACCTAATTTAAAGTTAACTAAAAGAGCTTTTGATTATGCAGAAACATCACACTTTCTTTCAACTTTAGAACACTGGAAAGAAATTAACTTGAGTGGAAACTTTGTTGAATTAGTTGACAAGATTGAAAGATACTCCCAATCATTGCCTCAAGTTTTGCACCACCAGGAAACAATATTTGAAGCTTTGCACTTCCATATTGAAAAGAACGACATACATTCAATTCAGCCATTACTAGAACTATTATCACAGTTTATTCACGATTTGGGCTCCGATTTTATACCATACTATATCCGGTTTTTGGATTTACTTACTAAAATTGCACTTAGCACTGATCCTAATGATTCTCAGAATGATAGAAATACTTCTAACGTATTGGAATGGACCTTTAATTGTTTGACATTTGCATTTAAATATTTATCAAGGACATTAGTTGATGATTTGAAACCCACTTTTGAAGCCCTCTTGCCAATACTAAAATTAGAAAAGCAAACATACATTTCTAGATTTTGTGCTGAAGCATTGTCATTTTTGATCAGAAAGCTGAAAATAGACGAATTGAACAATATATTACATTATTCATTCAACGAACAATCAGCCACTATACTAAGCAACCAATCTTATTGTGAATCGTTGACTACATTGTACAGCGAATCAATGAAGAACACCAAAGGAACTTTTCATTCAAAATCTACTATCATTTTATCGAGGATCATTGAAAACGCATTATCTAACAACGATATAATACAGAGCAAATACATTTCAATTGTGTCTGAAATTTTGTTAGATGTAATTGCTCATGGAACTGACATGGCGTGTGAGAAATTTTACGGTTTGACAATTGAATATTTTAAGTCAGTGCTTGAGACAAGAAATGATATTCATACTGTTATTTCTGTTAGTCAGTTGGCTACTGTTTTAACTTTTGCTGAATCAGGAAAGAAGATAAATGACTGGAATCCTATTATAGATGTCGTCACTTCGTTGACAAATTTAATTTCACATAAACTAGACTTTGAAGACGATCCCTGCTTTAATGAGTTGATTGAAAGTATGGTGTACTTATTTGCAATTTTATTTAGGAACGCGAATGTGCAGAGTTTGACGAAAGGTCAGAATTCCATTTTTAACTTCATGTCATCTATCGGTAATGGTCATTATTTTTTACTATTTGCGGAGTCATGCGTTTCTACAAACCAAGAAAAGGTAATAAAATTTGGAATAGTCAACCACATCCAAGAGTATGTTAACAATGTCGGAAATGACACCGCAGAATTAAAACAGTTAGCACTATTCCTATCATCATTGAATCTAATCGCCCAAGATCTTGCGTCTCAGATAGATATATCTAATGCGTTAAAAACATCAATAATTTTATCCATATCAGATTCTAAAGAAAGGATAGAGGAATTATATTGGAGATTGCTTATCTTGAGACATAATGGGAACAAGTTAACATCAGTTAATCCTGAAGTTTTGATGCAATTAATCATAGAATTGCTTACTTCGAACCTGCATAGTCAATTCATGCACGACACTATATCTGCAACCTGTGATGCATTAACGGAAGTGTTGGAAATAGAATCAAAAGAAATACAAATTAAAGTATTTACTCAATTGACAGAGCATTTCGATACTTTAAAAGAATCTTCACTTTTCATTGCTGCATTTAATAGATTTTTAAATAAGTTCAAAGAACTGTTGTCCAGTTCGGTACATGAACAAGCCGAGACAATCTTGAAACAGGCCGCAGAGTGCTTATGCTTTCCGAGTAGCAAGACACGTGTAACTGTGGTTGAACTCATTCAAACAATTTGTCAAATAGTAGACAATGCTCCACTGCCATTATTGTCTCAAATAAAGTTAATCGAACAGATTCCATTATCAATTAGCACAGGAAGAGATGTGACACTCCGAATCAGGAACTTATCAAAGGAGTTTAAAGAAAAATCGAATCCTTCAGAGTTTGAACGAACCTTTATTTGCAACTACTTTTTTGGCTTATTATCTAATAGATTTCAGCCATGTTGGCAAGCGGTTTATGATTCTCTTCCAGAATTAGCTGGCACCTGCTCGGATGAGATATGGAAATTGTCATATAAATTTATTACATTTGACTATAACACACAAACAATCGTCTATTATTCCGAGGGTGATTTTGAATTCAAAACCGATAGTAGATTAATTGAATGGCAACCAATGAACTCACGTTTAAGAGACAATTTTACTTCTTTCGAGGAGAAATTTCTTTCAAAGTTCAGAAATATCAATGATGCAATATTAGAGTTTGCTGAGAATTCAAGAGAAAATCATTCATACAGCAAATTAGTCAGATCGCAAGTAATTCAAGGTCTTTCAAATGTAATTTCCATTGCTGAGAAAAATTCTGATAAATTAGTACCATTGGTTCTTAATCATTTTGATGATGACGAAGAGAATTTGCACACATCTTTGTCTTGGTCATTCAAAGATAGAAACGAACTTATCGGATTATTTGCAAAATTTAGAAAATTACAAAAAATTAGTCAGTCTGATTTGTTTTACAGTCACTTGTTAAAACTACTTGCAAATAAACTGTTACTGATTCAAAAATTAGCATTGGATGTTATTTTCAACTGGGGAAATAGTTCTGTGAACAAATATAGGGATAATTTGAAGAATTTATTAGATGACACAATTTTCCGAGATGAACTTTCAAACTTTATAAATACTAGCTCAGAGAGCAAAATCGAAGAGTCTGATTTAAGTGAACTATTACCTCTTGTTATTAGGATCTTATTTGGCCGTGTACAAGGAGCTACAAAAAGCAATAGCAAAACTGGCAAGAAGTTTGCAGTCATTTCCGTATTACCCAATTTTTCAGATGATTATATTGTTCAGTTCATTGAGTTAGGTTCTTCAAAGATTGCATATGCTGATTATTACTTGAATGGCTCGTTGCCAGATCCGACCTATTCGAATTTAAGAAAGATTAGTGGTTTTGTGAACTTATTAAGTGAAATCTACGGCACTCTTGGTCATCAATATAGCAATGCTTTGCGCAGTACAGTTGAGCCTTTAGTGTTTTCATTAGTTGTTGCACAGAAAAGAATAAACCAAAGTTCAGAAGCTGAGATGGTTATTGAGGAAAAGACTGCCAGATCGGTTAGACAAATGGGTATGAGATGTTTGAATGATTTATTCAATTTGGTTGGTAATGATTATTCATGGGATGATCAAATCTCGCTTATCTACAACAACTTGATAAAACCTAGATTATCCAACTTTTCTTCTGAAAACTTACAGCAAGTATCTTCATTGATGCGATTGATGTTGAATTGGATAGAGTCCCCAAACACCATTACTTTATTGTTTATTGATGATTTTGCTCCTGCAAAGGCAATAATATCGTTTCTTGATACACGAAAGGCAAAAGAGAATGTGCTTTCATCCGTGTTTGAATTCACAATTAATGCTTTATCCAAGAAATCGACTGAAGATCAATATTTTACTTTTTTGGCTTTGCTAGTAGATTCATTGTTAAGAAACTTACCTAGCATAATTGAGTCTATACATGATAGTGAGCTTAACTCGAAAGTAGTTAATGTGCTATTATTATTGATTGATGGGGGTTTTATTGATGAGGATGTTACAAAATCTTCTTTAATTGATGCGTTGACCAAAGCACTCGAGAAGCCAAGTAGCCTGCTAAACACATCAGACAGAGCCAGCATCATAATTACATTATCTTCATTAATCCAAGATTTTAATTGCTCATTTGCAGATATTGAACCATTATACAATTCATGTTCAAAATTGTTCAGAGTTCACCCAGAAAGGCGAATCAGGGAAGCATTAGTTAATGTATTTAAAAGCATTGGAGACAAATTTGAGAAATATAGAGAAGTCTCACTGATATTGGAAGGATTAAACTCATACTCACAGAAAAGAATTCAAGAATTGGACTTTGAAAGGAGATTAGAAAGTTTTAACAAGATTAACGAACAAGCATATATTGGACTAAATCCATCCCAATGGATGCCCATCTTATCTTGTGCTTTATTTTTTATAAATGATGCTTCAGAACTTGTTATTCGATCTAATGGTGCATATACGCTCAGAAGGTTTGTTGATTGTTATTCGGCAGATTCCATTTCGGCAGGAATCAAAGAATATATTTCAATTTTAAAAAGCTACATTTTACCTCATATTAGAATCGGCTTAAGAAAAGACAACGAAGAAATACAGAGCGAATATGTGTCGGTTCTAGAACATATCGTGGTTGAAGGAAAACACTTCGATGAGTTGCAAGATATGAAAGTTCTCACATTTCACAATGACGATGAATCTAACTTCTTCAAGAATATTAATCACATACAAGTGCATAGAAGACAAAGAGCAGTTAAACGGCTCCAGGAGTACGGCAGTCAATTGAGTGCTACTTCCATATCTCATTATATTTTACCGATTATAGAACGGTACGCATTTTCTCAAGATGAAAGATTCAAAAATGTTGCTATGGAAACTATCGAAACCATAAATCATCTTGTTAGTTATATCAGCTGGAATCATTATAAGGCTCTCTTTAGAAGATATTTGAGTAATCTTAAGGGTTGCAAGGAAGCAGAAATTAAAACTCACGTTTCCTTAATCGTTTCTATTTCCAAGGGTTTCATGGAGTCTATGAACTCAAAGAAAGACACCGACACAGTTAGAATTATCAGAAATGTGCCTTCAGATCAATTAGAGATAAATCAGTTTATTTTGAACGAAATTTTTCCACCGCTAATAAAAATATTGGTTTTGAGAAATGATGATACCATAGTTGCCAGATCTCCAATAGCTGAGGCATTGGCATGTTTGATAGTTTGCGTCTCAGATGACTTGATTGAGTCAGAATTGCCGGGTATATTGACAAGTACATGCCAAGTAATGAGATCCAGATCAGAAGAGTTGAGAGATGCTATTAGGAAAACGTTGGGAAATATTTTGAATTTGCTAGGTCCAAAATATTTTAGATTTATTTTAAAGGAGTTGAAGACTGCCCTTTCTAGGGGCTCTCAAATTCATGTTTTGAGTTTTACAGTGCACCATTTGTTAGTATCAATTTCGGATTCTTTAAATCACGGTGATCTTGATGATTGTACTGAGATACTCGTAGGGATAATAATGGAAGACATATTTGGTGCTGCTGGTCAAGAGAAAGATGCAGAAGGTTATACCAGCAAAATGAAAGAAGTCAAATTTAAGAAGAGTTTTGATAGTGGAGAATTAATTTCACGGAATATTCATTTAAGTTCGTTTGGTGTCCTTATAGATCCCATTAAACTTCTTCTAAGGGAAACAATCTCACTTAAGACCCAAAACAAGTTAGATGAATTATTGAGACGTTTTGCTTTAGGCTTAAATCACAACAAGGAATCAGATTCGAGAGATATTCTCCAATTGTGTTACGAGATATATAAAGAAGCATCTCCTCAGAGCCTCGAAACAAAAAATGATGAGTCAAAATCTCAGGAACACTTCTTGGTTAACTTAAATTCAAAAGTTACGAAATCACACATAAACAATCTTCAACTTACTCATACATTACAAAAATTGGCATTTGAAATGTTGAGTACAGCAGTTACACGTCATGAGGTATTACTATCGCCAAGTCTTTTAGAAGGATTTGTCCAGCCGTTAGAGGAGTGTCTTAAATCTGAAAATGAAGGGGTAATTATGTCAAGTTTAAAGGCACTTAACATCATTATTCGATTAGACTTTTCAGGAAATGAAAATGCAATCTTTAAAGCCGCAGTTAGAAGGTCATTGCAGATCATCAAAGATTCTCCTTCTACAAATTCTGAAGTTTGTCAAGCTTCTTTAAAGTTTCTTGCCACATCACTTCGAAACAAAGAGGATATTGGAATGAAAGATAGTGCATTTGCATATGTTCTAAGTAGAGTCATTCCTGACTTAGAGGAACCAAACAAACAGGGTTTGGCTTTTAATTTCCTAAGAGCTGTTGTTTCACAACATGTAACGCTTCCCGAAGTATATGATACTATGGACAAAGTCTCCAAAATAATGATAGTAAATCATTCTAAAGAAATCAGGGACATGTCAAGAAGAATATACTTCCAGTTTTTAATGGAGTATGACCAAGGAAGGGGTAAATTGGAAAAGCAATTTAAATTTTTAGTGAATAATTTAGCCTATCCTACTGAATCTGGGAGACAATCAGTCATGGAGTTAGTTCATTTGGTAATATCCAAAGCAGGTATAGAGTTGCTTGAGAAGATTTCCAGTTCATTTTTTGTTGCTTTGGCTAATGTAATTGTTTCAGACGATTCGCCAAAATGCAGAGAGATGGCAAGTACCTTAGTTAGTACAATAATCTCGAAGTTAGGTCAAGACAAGATATCCAACATTGAGAAATATTGCATAGGCTGGTTAAATCAATCAAGTAATGGTCTTTTGAAACGATGTGGATTTATTATTTACAAGCTATACGTGAACGAGTTAGGTTTCAAAAATGATGGCGCTCTTGATATAATTGCATTGGAGAATGCTAAGAAGGTTATTGAAATGTCACATTCAGAACTCGAAGAGGAAATTGAATGGGAGCTTTTATATTCAGCTTTATCACTCTTTTCTTCTGTTTGTGGCAAATTAAAATCAAAAATCCTTATGCCTCAGTATGAATCAATATGGAAAGACATCGTCAATGTTCTTTTATTTCCCCACGGTTGGGTCAGATTAATTTCTTCAAGATTAATAGGATTACTATTGTCAAACATCGAAAAGCTTTCGGATACCTATTCTAACTATACTATCCAAACTATTGCCTATCGATTATTGCGTCAGTTATCTGCTCCAGAAATCACAGAAGAGCTTGGAACGCAGGTCATCAAGAACTTAGTTCTTATTTCAATGCATTGGGAAAAGCATAACATCAAATATGTGCCAAGTGAAAGCATGGAAGTTGAAAGATATGAATTTGCCGTAGATTTCCTAGTATCAAGACTTTGTTCAATTTTGAGACAAGATAAAACGTCAAATATGTCCAAACAAAGTGGGATAAAACTCATAGCTATGATTGTGCAAATCATAAGCGAAGAACGATTAAATGCAACTAGTGAAGCGATATTGTTGTCATTGTACAACTTTACTGAAGTGGATCATTCAAGTACAGAGGATGGTAAATTATTAGATCTAACTATGGAGTGTATGCAATTGATTGAGCACAAATTAGGAGTTTCTGTTTATTCAAAGGTATACTCACAAGTTAAACTGAAAGTTACCATCAGAAGACAAGAGAGAAAGACGAAAAGAGCTCAGACCGCTGTCAATGCACCTGAAATAGCTGCAAAGAGGAAGCTTAGAAAGCACGAGAGATTCAGAGAGAAAAGAAAACACGAGAAAGATGAAAATGGTTATTATAGAAGTAAAAAGAAAAGAACTATATAGAGATACTTCAATATAAATTCTGCATTTTATTTATTTTATTAATGAAGTGCATTTGAAAACGGATGAATGAAACCTAGAAATAAAAGGCTAAATACAAATTTAGAATCATTGCCGATTTGCATTAGTCACTTTCGTTAGCACCTGGCGTGATTAACCCATCGACGCCATCTTTGGCATTTGCAAGTTCGATACGTTCTGGTACCACGGACTCTTCAATGTGATGCACAGCTTCAACCTCCTCTTCTCCTACATCATATTGTTCATTATCCACCATAGATGAATCAAAATCGTTAACCTCTGCTGGTTCTGGGGTATCCGTTGGCGTATCAGTATCAAGCTTTGTTCCTTTCTCAGAAACTATGCCTTCTGCATCATCAAGTTTGTGTTTTTTATGATTATAGACTTCCATTTCCCTCTCGTATCTGGCTTTATCATCAACATATAATTTGTAATAAGGTTTCTTTTCCTCCTCATCTAAACTTTTCCATGCCTCAGTCATACTCTTTGATAAATCACTTACTACTCCCGGATTTTTTTCTTCGTTTTCTTTCTTTATCTTCTCTTTCTCCATATCACAAAATATCAAATACGCATTTGTTGGTCTCTTTGGCATATCAGGGTCTCGTATCTTCTGTTTCGGGTTTGAAGTGCTTCCACCGTCATTTGTCACAGAGCTCACCAATTTCACTTTTTTGTTACCCTTCTTCGCCACTCCGTTTTTCATTGTAGAAGAATTGCTAATATTCAAGGATTCGTCTAAAACACTTGGAGTTGGAGGAGATGCCATCTCCTCAAAACCGCCAATTCCAGAAGGTAGCTTGGCTGCACGTTCTTCTAAACGTTCAATTAATATTGAATACTCCAACCGCAATCTTCTAGTTGCTGCTTTTGTTCTCATCAATGCAAGTGTTGCAATCTCATTGTTTTCTTCCACCTCTGTAATTCTTCTCTTCAACTCTTTGCATTTCTGCTTGTATTTTTGTTCTGAATCTGTTAATAACCAATCAATTGATCGCAACGAAATATGACGACTTACCTTCGCTCTCTGGGGCTTGCTCCTTAATCTGCAGCTTCATTTCTTGATAGTTGGTTAATATGTACGAAGTTGTTGACTATCCTTGAGTATTCAAACTAATTTTTCTGGAGACGGTGTCAACGGTACACGACCTTTGTTGCAGAAGTTGTTGCAAAAAGAAATGGAAGATATAATTTTTGACCCGCTTTTGTCTTTAGCAATAAGTCTGAATTCGAAAACCCCCTTCCAGTTGTATATTTAATTTAACTAGTGGGATGTTCATATTTCTAACCATATAATTCACCAACCAACTTGATATTAATTCGTCTACCAAAATTGTAACTACCGGAACAGCACTGTAATCACTGCAAACTATTCAAACTTACACTACTCAGAGATATATAGTTTCTAAATTGTACAACAGGTATCACTATGCATGTAAGCTTGAAGTTTACTTAAAAAGTCAAATCTCTAGATAAGGTGGATACAATTTCTCAGCAGAGATTACAATACTTCTTAAACCTATCAATCCACATTTTCTTGACTAGTACAAAAGCACTAGCTCTTGCACTACTTCATATTCATTATTCTGTAAGGACTTCAATTATATAAAATGAAATTATGGAACAGACCATAGTTAGAAGCTAAGGTCACTCAGTACTTTCAGAAATCGGTTATCTAACAAATTTATCAGAAAATTCATACCCAACAATTAACTCTCTTGGACAGATAAACAACTGAAAGTCATTCCAAGTAATTTTTTAAAAGCTTTCTGATGTTACAGTTGCACCAAATGGAATTTCCAAAATAACGCTATGTACTCCAATATAATATAGATTTGGCAGTCCAACATTTAGCCCGAAGCAGAATCAACACCAGTAAAAATTTTCATTTCTTTTACAGGGCTCTGTGTTCCTAACAACCAATCATATTATTATTTCGATCTCCCTCTGTTAAGTAGAGCTATCCACTGTACTTCTATAAACTCCTTTCTCCATTATATCTCCCATTTCAATTTTATCCTCCAGTCCTTAGGGAGCAAAGTTGTGGACAATAATCCACAACAATAATTGATCAACTAATTCCAATACCACAACTGAACAAACATACTCTTTCAACCTCTTGGAACGGAACCATAAATACTGCAACTTGTTTAAAAAATCCTTTATATCCTTTAAAATTAGGACTACTACGAAGAGATTCCAGTTCTATATTTTATAAAACTGTATTCTCTCAAAAAAAAAATAACAGTTGCTAACCAGTATGCCTAATTTTCCAATAGCCTAATAGAAACTCATTGGTTCCCTAAAAACTGGCAAATCTATTCCTCAGGATCAAAGGAGAGATGACTCCTACTTACATGACCTGTTGCTCACAACAACTAATATTTTCAGCAAAATATCTTTGATAATAATCAGTATTAACAAGCAAAACCAATCCCATTTCAAAATATGTAATAAGGAAATAAATTACAAAAAAAAGACCATGCATTTCAACATTCTTTGTACCAAACACAGAAACAATTTCCAAACTTTGTGAAACCATATTTGTGACTGCTCCATTAAAGAAATTTTCAAAAAACAATCAACATAAGCTCAGTAACAATAAGCACAACAAAATCCCTCGAACTGGATCACAATGGTGAGACAAATTATGAATTGCAACTATCGTCTCATCATCAAACTCAACACCTTCAAATACAATTAATTAGTATTTCTAACCAGTACCTATACTTATATATCAAGTAAATTAAAAGCATACTCCAATACCATTAAAGTTGAAGTAAATTTGGAAACCAAACCAATAATAAGAGCCCATCAATTACTAACAGGAAATAACGAGAACAAATATTAATTCATAACCCATCTCAGCAACTTGAGTGAACTTTCTGAACAAACTCTTTTTACAATTTCATGCTTGTTAATAACTAACAAATAGATCACTAGATTATATTTTGAAACTAATAAAAGCAATTTTACTATTATTAAGTACGAATCTCGCAACTGAAATATCATATTTAATCTCGAGCTTTTCTTCAACATATCCGATCATCCACTTTCTCTTACATCGGTAAAAGTGATATCAAGCAATAAGACGCCTGCAATTGTAAAAATATCACGTTTATTTAGCATAAGAGAAAACAACTTAGGTGAGAGGATTTCCTAAAAGGTTGTATAAAATAAAATATTTAAATACATAAGAAAACATACAGTGCATTTATAGGCAAACAGATTATAGTATGAGAAGATATGTTTCAAATTTCATGTTTCAGACTGAAACTATCACAACATTTTTATTATCGGTTTCAGATATCTTTTAAATGTTTCAGCAATTACCATTAACATATTCTCAACAGCTCTATATGTTGAGATTGCAACTTATTGAGCTTAAAGATGATTCTATCAATGTCAGTTTTATTTAAATAATAGTGCGAAACCATGTTAAATATGGGTGAACAAATTGTACTTTCTTTAGTTAATTTCTCAACAATTATATACGTGAAATACTGGTAAATATAAGGTCTATTTATACTATATGGTGACAATATGTCTCCGTCACTTCTGACCAATAGTAATAGGCAAATATGCAATAGTTTCACCTTATCCAAAACCCAACAATATTCAACAATATTCAACAGTTTCACCTTATTCTAGCGAACAATATTCAACACAAATATATACGTGAAATACTGGGAAATATTAGATTTAGTTATAACATTCGGGGGCACTATGTCTCCGTCACTTCAGACAATTATACAATTACATTTCTCAATTTTATCCACAGAAACACTCAACAGTAGAGAATGCTTCATAAAACTAATGTTCACACTAAGTTACAATAGTGGCGCCTTGTTCTAACGAATAATATTCAACACAACCGCTATCAATTCGAAACCTTTTGTTGAGATTGAAGCTTATTGAGCTTAAAGATGATTTCATCAATGTCAGTTTTATTTAAATAATAGTGCGAATCCATGTTAAATATGGGTGAACAAATTGTACTTTCTTTAGTTAATTTCTAAACAAATATATACGTAAAATACTGGGAAATATGAGATCTATTTATACTATACGGGGACACTTTGTCTCCGTCACTTCTGTCCAATAGTAATAGGTGAATAAGAAGTTACACTCCTCAATTTTGACTAAACTTTAATACTAAGTTACACAATACTTTCACCTTATTCTAGCGAACAATATTCAACAAATATTCAACACCTTTAGCATAAAATTCATTTACACTCCCTAGAAACTTTAAAATAAAACTACAAAAAGCATTGATTATGTATTTCAATAACACAATACTTTTAAAATATCCGTTCACCTATTAATTACAGCAATTTAATTAGTGCTCTCAAGAATTTTAATTGCATTAATATAGCAAAACCAAAATTTCGGTCCCAGGAATTATTGAAAATTCAAATAAATTCAAACCTACAAGCATAATCCATTAATAACCGATATTTACCTTATCTTAAACAAATGTACAGTTCAAAAAACAACATAATATAAACATTGTAGAATTGTAGATATCTCTTTAATCTCCAAAAGATAAAATCAATAACTTGTCTATTTAGCCAAAAAGAAGACATAATGTTCGGATCTATAAATCAAAACGCTTCTAATATCAATGTTAATTTATAAACCTTTGTATTCTTGTAATAAGTAAAGCTTCACGTCTATTAATGAGCACTATGTATCTTGTTGAGAATATATTAATGGTGATTAGTAAAAACATATCTGAAAACAAGAAAAAAAGTGTTGTGATAGTTTCATTCTAAAACATAAAGTCTGAAACATATCAGTATACTATAAACTGTTTGCCTAGCAATATACCCTATATTTTCTTCTGTATTTCCCTCATTTAAAATATCTTATCTTATGTTAAACAAACAAAATATTGAGAACTTGTTCTGTCATTAAAGAGTTTTCTACATTTCTATCTATCACAATCACATTCTTTTGCTTGCCACACTTTATAAACATGCAGCAACACGAAAATTCGCTTTTCCAACCATTCCTTCTTATTCACATGTTGAGAATATGTTAATGGTGATTGTTGAAACATTAAAACATATCTGAAACCAATAATAAAAGTGGTGAGATATCTGAAACATATCTCATACACTATACTATAAACTGTT
>JAJMRV010000041.1:0-81361 GCA_030578435.1 Scheffersomyces lignicola | reverse complement strand
TATAAAAATTATATAAATTGTTGGGCGTAGAACCCTCATTATATAGTGACGATAATAATCACAATAATAATAGACTGCAAAATTTCATCGTCTGTATTATTTCCGGGTAATATCAATATACCTAATCGGTCTTATTTCTTAACACACAGGTCACGTGACCCGAAATCGGTGTAGTATCGTGACACAGATCACGTGATATGAATGGCGTAGTATCGTGCACCCGTATTACTGTGGTTCCTGCTGTGGGAAAGACTCTGGCAGTGTCCCAGTAGATACATGGGCCACCAGGCACAGTTGTCACCCTTCCTGCCCAACCGACCAAACTCCCACTATTAACTCCCACTGCCCCAGCTCTACTATGGTGCGCTACCACTCGCGCAAAAAACACCCCAACAAAAACCCATGTAGCGCAGTAACCAGCGCTAGCACCAGATACTACGCACAACACACACCCGCCAGCAGCTGTTCACATGTCTGGCACCACAGCAGCAAGCCATGCGGCGGCGTTGGCGGCTTTCAAGGCCAATTCCGCCAAAGATGAGCCCAAACGAAACAACTCGCTAGCGTCAGTATCAGCAGCAACCTCCATGCTTAGCAGCACCCCCGGCACGCCGCAGGGACCGCCGCATCTCGTGCGGTCCACGTCATCACGCAGCCTGCGCCGGTCCATTCCCAAAATAGCAATCCCCACCTCGGGACATGACGTCATCCCGCAGAAGGCGTTGCGTTCGCCGCTCATGCTGCCCCGGACCCCGGAACCGGCCGCCAAAGGCCGGGCCGCCACCGCCGCCACCGCCGCCTACGACGTGGAGTCGGTCTCCTCGGCGTTGGACTACTTTCTGTTCCCGAAATCCGCCGATGTCCGCAAGGACAAACCGGTGCTCAAGCCGCAGGATATGATAAACATCGTCAAGCGGTCGATCGAGGAGAAAAGCGCCGGCAAAAGCGCGAGCCAGAAGCGCATTTCCGCCGTGTACGAGCCGCAGGCGATGATACGGCACGTGAAACACACCATCAGTGCCAAATCCGCCAAATTGGGCGCCGCTTCGCCCTCCACGGACAGCGTCAACAAAAACTTGAGTGAGGTCCGTGAGCGCATAGAGCTGAAGCGGATATCGACCCCGGTGCAGAAGGACGATTTTGGCGATGCCGCACGCACCACCTTCGGGTCGCCCTACCAAAATTACTACAACAACTCGTCATCGTCCTCCATGGGCACCTCGGTGCTGGACTTGGAAATGCCGGAACCGGCAGCCCCCGGACCGGAAACGGACAAAAGTTCGCTGGCGATTCCGATCCCGCCGTCTCCCATGGCGTTTGCCAGGTCTTTGGCGGTGGGAAGCGCCGAAAGTTTGAGCCACTCGCTCCCCCTGCCCCGTTTGGTGGCAGTCACGTCCCAGAACACAAACGCCGAGTCTTCGGAAGAGGTCAACAAGCCGAAACCTAAAAGAAAACCCCCTCCGGAAGTTTCCAGCGACGACTTGGACGCCGCCAACGGCACGGAGATAGAAAACATATGCTCCATCGAGTCTTCCGGCCCGCTGTACCACGCCGTATACAACGCCAGTTCGTCTGATTGGACCGATGGCGAAACGTACCACATGGAAAACGCGTCACGTGACACAGTCGGCGGCCGCACCGCGCCGGAAGCGGCCCGGAATCCGGCCAACACCGTGTTCAAGATGAAGGCCAACGACAGCCGCGTGACTGTCGGCGATCTGGGGATGGAATCCGACTACGATTACGGGTACATGGTTCTGCACCAGAACCAGCCGGTGCGGATGAAGTCCACCATGCGTAAGAACAAGCGTAAGGACAAGAAGCTAGCATTCAACGAGAACAAGCCGTGGAAAAATCACCAGGTGTTGGCGATCATTACCGAGCAGGAGCGGAAGCGGTACGAGGGCTTGTGGGCCAGCAACAGAGGCATATATATGAACACTGTAGTGACGCCACTCGTGGGCATTGTGCCAGCCGGTTTGAGCGACAGTGAGGAAGTCAAATCGCTGCCAGCAGGCGAAATCTCGCTAACTGCAGCCAGACTATCTTCCCGGCTGGATTCGGTGAGCAATCCAGATGATTTGCATGGTTTGGAGTATTCCGAGCCGAGCCAGTTGATCCATGGTTTGGTGGTGAAACGTATCTGGAACCGGTCACGCTTGCCGGAGGAGACACTCCGCGAAATCTGGGAGCTAGTAGACTTCCGAAAGGACGGCACGTTGAACAAGCCGGAGTTCCTAGTGGGGATGTGGCTTGTGGACCAGTGTTTGTACGGCAGAAAGCTTCCTAAAAAGATCGAAGATGCCGTGTGGGAGAGTTTGGGCAATATCGGCATTAATGTGGTGGTGAAACGGAAAGGGAAACGGTAATAGAGCAAAGGTATGTACACTAGTATGAGTATGATTAGAAGGGATACAATATACGCCCAACAGGGTGGAGAATACTGTAGAGAAATAGAGCTTACTGAAACAGGGTTGAATTACACCGGACGACAGTGTGACTACAGATTCCAGTTTAGTTCAACAAGGAATAGTTTGATTAAATAAGGTATGGTTTGATTAAATAAGGTATAGTTTGACTAAATAAGGTGTAGATAGATTAAACAGGGCTATTAGATGTAGCTCGTAAAACAAAATTTAGATAACAGAGCATATCAATCGCCACAGATGTCGAATAACACTACAGCTGGCCACCCCGCTAAACGTATCCACAGCAAGTAATACCACTGTAAGCATATCCACTTATCGCATGGCGCTACCATGCGCACCATGAAAACACAGATTTTCACAATGAATTCCTCGAACAATGGTTCACCACCACATTTACCCACACCACCAGCAAATACGATGAACCTCATGGAACTTCTATCGGAGGATCCTCCGTCGTCCATATACTCCACCAAGGAATTCAAAACAGAGCCAATTTTGGACGAACAAGAAACAAACGGCACTGCCACCACCAAAGATAATGTCAATTTAAGCGAGGAAGTGGAGCACCCCGAGAACGGCATATATTACCTTCCTACCACGCTTACCAGACTTCAGAAGGAACTACTGGAGCTTGTGCTTCAGGTTTTCAGCCAAGACTTGACCCAGGAACTCACCTCCAGCAAGAAAAGAGCCAGCATAGACTCTTTGCTAGATACCAGCACCAACACAGAACACGAAAGCGTCAAGTTCGACAAAATATCGCTATTGGTGGACCAATTGCTCACCATTGGCGGCCATCCATCGTCATTGGTGGACCATTTCATGCCCAAAAAGTTGCTTCTTCTGGAGACCAGCGAGCGTCTTTTGAGCATGTCCGGCAAGATGCAGTTATTCGATAAAATAATCAACTTTTTGGTAGAAAAGTGCACGTACGAGTCGGGGTTCCACGTGCTAGTGATTGCCACTACCGTGAAGGAGTTGGAGTTGATAGAAGGTACCATTATCGGGAAAGAGTTGAACTACCGCAAACTCAGCAGTGCCAAGTTGTATGACGACAAAAGACCCATGCCCGACTTTACGGACAGAGGCGACGACAACAAGAAACAGGCCACGCCGAGCTCGGAGTCCAAGGTGTGTTTGTACTTGGCTACTGCGCAGCAGTTGTATAACAAGTACATGCTGTCATTTGGCTCCACGAACTCGAAATTCAATCTTATATTCTCGTTTGACTCCCAGCTAGACGCCAGCAGTCCCAGCATCGAGCTCATCCGGTCAGAAACCGCAGAGACGCCCATATTGATTCCAATTCCTGTGTTTTCAATAGAGCACTTTGCGCTACAGATACCGCGTCCGACGACTCCTACGTTCAACTTCACCAAAGATACAAATAGCGCGTTGTACAAATGGAATCTCCGTGTGGTGAAGTCGTTTATCGTGAACCGATTTAATCTCTTTGAAACGAGGGAGCCGGAGTTCTTTTTGGACCAGTACGGGGGAGGATTGAGCAAAGTGGGAGAGTGGTTTAAGGACTGGGCCCATTTGCGGATCTCGCCGGGGTTATTGGTCCCCTTCAACGAGCAGTTGGCACTAACTTTCTCGGACGACAAATTGGTCAAGAAATTGGGCATCAACTACTCTAATCTCGATGTGCCCAGCACTTCAGGGGTCGATCTCACCACTTTCTCGTACAAGAACTACAAGGTGAAGTTGGCAGAAACATTGAACCGACGCGTCATCCAAATAGAGGAGTTTATATCGCACATTTACGACAAGGCGGTGCCGGAGTTCAGGGCCAAGGAAACTCTCAGACAGGTGCAATTAGACGAAGACGAAACATTGATAGCAGACAGTTACAGAAAACTAAGACGGTTGAACGAGGACGCGGGGTTTGCAGAGAAGAAATTCTCCCGGATTGATCAGGACTTGAACCGGTCTACAGAAGCCAAGCAGGAGGTGGAAAGAAAACTCCACCGTTTGCAGGAGCACACCACGGCGGAGATATCCGAGGAAGATGTAGTGAAGCAGCAGGAAAACATAGACAAGCTCAAGGAGGAGCTAGCGACACTCACTGCCGAGTTCGACAAACTCCAAGATGATAGCGAGGACATTCGCGGTAAATACCAGACCAGCTCTGCCACGGCGGCGCAGATTGCAAACAGGGTCGCTAGGCTCCGGGCCCAAAAGCAGCAGATTACTGCCAAGAACGAGGGGCCCGGCATGCAGATCTTACCATCGCTCATCAGAAAGGATACGCTCGGCACTTACGACACCCAGTTGACCCGGCTTAAGAAGGAAAACGAGTTTCTTGGTCTCTTCCTTCAGGAGAAGATCGATAAAGTCAGCAGAGAAAGACAGACTGTGCTAGAAGCGTCGACTGCGGGCCTGAGCAGCCGGCCCAGCAACCGAATCAGCCGCGCGTCTACGCCGTTGAACTAGGACTGCGTTTTGTATTATATGTGTAGTATGTGTAGTTTGTGAAATAGATGTGAAAATGTGAAGCATTTTGCGGCATGCCACTATTGCTACGCTACAATCTAACTAAAACGGCGCTAAAAGCCGCCGCTCGTTTCTCAACACAAACCCTAACCTTTGTAGTATATGTGCCCCACACACAGCCAGTCTCTACGCAGCAACCTACACTATATACAATGCATCCTAGACCCTTTCTTGTACTGGACTAGTGTAATTTCGCAGTAGCTAATATTTAGCGAGGGTTCCGAAAAAATTGTCCCATTAAGTACACTTGGCACAGTAGGCAGTTTTACACTAAAAGCCACACACTACAAGCTCTTGCACATGACAATGGACGGGCTGTACAGTGTAGAGTCGTTTTACACCCAGAAATACTACGGGGTGCCGGTCTTGCCCCAGGATTTTCGGGGACTAGTGCTCTTTTTCAAAATCCAGGCATTGTCTCTACTCCACATTTCGCAGGATTGGGTAGCGGATCACTACTTACACGCATACGAATGCCTGTTGCTCAATTATTTACTCATTTTGCGGGACGTGTTCATAGCCTACGTTGTTTTGAGCAGGTTGTCCCAGTTTTATACGTATATCCGTGGGATTGGGGCCGTTGCTGCTTTGGCCGAGCTCGTGCACAATGTGAAGAAATTTGTATTCTCCATAGTGATGGCTCTCCCACCTATAAAAAGAAAGGTGGACAAGGAGTACAGGGCTGCTGTGGCAGGAATGGAGCAGCAGATCATGCAAAACGACGAGAAGTTGCTTCAGTTTCACACTTTGCCAGAAGCAGGGATATCTGCTCCTGCCGTGGTCGAGGAATTGGACAAGTTGCAGACGCTTAAACACACGGAATGGCACAATGGTAGGGTCAGCGGAGCGGTGTACCATGGAGGTGACGCTCTTCTAGAGTTGCAGTCCGCTGCGTACCACAAATACGCTGTTGCCAACCAATTGCATCCGGATGTGTTTCCCGGGGTACGTAAGATGGAGTCAGAAGTGGTTTCGATGGTGCTAGACATTTTCAACGGTCCGCCGGGGTCGTGTGGTTCTACTACACTGGGTGGCACGGAGTCATTGCTATTGACTGGATTGGCGGCCAGAGAGTACGGCAAACGCCACAAGGGTATCACTAGTCCCGAGGTTATTGCCCCAATCACGATCCACGCTGGAATTGAGAAGGCGTGCTACTACTTTGGAATGAAGCTCCACAAGGTGGACGTAGATCCCGTGACTTATAAGGTGAATATCAGCAAGGTCAAGAGGTTGATCAACAGCAATACAGTGTTGCTTGTGGGCTCTGCCCCCAACTTCCCGCACGGAATCATTGATGATATCGAGGCTCTTTCGAAGTTGGCTCTTAAGTACAAAATTCCGCTCCATGTGGATGCCTGTTTGGGATCGTTTATTGTGTCTTTCCTCGAGAGATCAAAAGTGCACGGAGATTTAGCCATCCCCAAGTTTGATTTCCGGGTCCCGGGCGTCACCTCCATTTCGTGTGATACACACAAGTACGGATTCGCTCCTAAGGGCTCGTCTATTATAATGTACAGAAATTCCGAGTTGAGAGAGTGCCAGTACTACATTCTGAGCGACTGGACAGGAGGCATGTATGGATCTCCAACGCTTGCTGGTTCGAGGCCGGGCGCACTTATGGTGGGATGCTGGAGCACCCTTGTCAGTATCGGTAAAGAGGGCTACGAAAAGTCGTGCAAGGAGATCGTAGAGACGGCGATGAAGTTCAAGAGTGAATTAAGAAACAACGACATTTTGAGCGAGTACTTTGAAGTTATCGGCGATCCCATTGCTTCGGTGGTGTCATTCAAGCCAAACGCCAAATGGGCCAGTACCATCAACATGTACGACTTGAGTGATATTTTGTCGAAAAAGGGATGGCACTTTTCAACGCTCCAGAGCCCTGCTGCGTTGCACTTTGCCTTCACACGGTTGACTGTGCCGGTACTCTCTGAAATGGTGGCTGATTTGTCTGACTCTGTTTTGCAGTATGTAGAGGCACACAGAGACCAGAAAATCAAGACAGGTGATGTGGCGGCTTTGTATGGGGTTGCTGGTAGTGTAGCCACCAATGGGGTAGCTGAAAAGTTGATAGTGGCATTTATCGATACCTTGTACAAGACCTAGGACTACATGACTATGGGTAGCCGAAAAGTTGATAGTGGCATTGTACTAGACCTAAAACTACATTATGGCTTAATTTGCAGTGTAGATTGCACCGCAGACCGCTGAAGTATCAACTAGAAAGAGTATGCTGTTGAAACAGCCAGACTGCCTCTTTGCAATCTCTTCTACTGTTTTCAATGTGTTTTGAAAATCTAGCGAGTTATTACGGCGTCTGTCCAGAAGCATTCTTTGCTACACTCTGCTACACTCTGACTATAAAATCTACATTGAGCTGTGGCAAACAGTCAGTTTACCATCAGAGCTCTACTCCATCTGTGTGGCTGTGTTTGGCAAGCAGACAAATACATCTCTCATCCGGTTGTCAGGATGTAAGCCCTGGTGAATGACTCTTCCTGTATGCCATTACTGTATGCGGCAATCGCAGTGCGATCATTTTTTTAGCGCGGTGCAACCCATTTTCTTATCAGGGCCCTACACCAGTCTAAACAACAGACCGCTATTACCGGACACATTTGTTAAACAAGGTACCCGACAAACCACCGCTATACGATGGAATGCACCGGAGTGACATACTTATCCAGTTTTTTTAGCGGTTTGTCGTGCGCCAGCTGGATCTGCGCCCAGCTCCCGCAGATATATGAGAACTACCGAAACAAGTCGGCCGAGGGCATATCGCCTACGTTTCTATTTCTCTGGTTCATGGGTGACTTGTTGAGTTTCACCAGCTGCTTGCTCAACGACGCTGTTTTGAACTTCCAGTTGTACTTGAGTGTGTTTTTCTTGTGCAATGACATCACCTTATTCTTCCAATACTACTACTACAACAGCGTCTATCCTCGCAAATATGGCTACAGTGGTGCTGCTGTGATGTCGGGCGCCCAGTACACCAAGTTGCGAGAGGGTCAGGAGGACGAAAACGGGGCAGTTATCGGCGATTTGTCGGTGCATGCCGACAACAACGCCTTGCACATCCGCCACGGCAATAAAAGCCTGGCCGAGGATCTGTCTGGCAGTTCAATGAGTTCTACACCAAGCAGCTACGATTCCATTAACGAGAATGGCGCTGGAACTAGTTCGCGTGTAGCCAGAGCGGCTATTGTAGGGAGCACCTTCATTGCACCGGGAGCATCTGCTATGCCAGTAGGAGATATCGTAACCGCGGCATCGTACTCGCTGTCAGAGACTTTGGGATTGGTGCTCGCCTGGAGCTGCACCGCCGTTTATATAGCGTCCCGGTGCCCGCAGCTATACAAGAACTACTTGCGGAAATCGGTAGAGGGGATATCTCCACTTTTGTTTGGCGCCGCATTAATGGGCAATCTCACGTACACATTATCTATTTTGACCAGCTGTGACTTTGTGTATGGTGAAAACAGGCACGATTTCCTCATCAAGGAGTTGCCGTACATACTCGGTAGCTCAGGAACTATCATCTTTGATATGGCGTACTTTTACCAGAAATATTTGTACAGAGATAGTGGCAGAAATACGTCGTTGATGGTTATGGACGACTGGAGTTAGAGGTAGAGCATATTTGGTCAAGTTGGGTTGTTTTTAGAGCATTTAAGTTAGAGCATTTCACCAGGTACCGGTTGTATAATGAAAGTGGCTGCTGGGTAGTGGGTTTATCGTAGCATTTCTGTTTATTAAACTTCACTTGCGCTTACTTACTTCACTGTTGCAGCAGCTGTTATCCGTAGATATCATTTGTGGCATAGTGTTGGGTGTCTTGACTGTAGGAATATCTCACACTTTGCAGCACTGATTATATTGTGCGCGACACTGCAAAATTTTCAGTATCGCTTAACACAAATGCTACCCATATTTCTCCGTACTTCACAAATAGATCAACACACATACACAACTCGGTAGATGCTATAGGCATGTTTCTAACTAGAAATATTGCAGGAGTAGTGCGGAACACTCACGTACGACATCGTAACCCGCTATTTCCGATTCTCAGCCACCATTATCCGCAAAGGCTACTAGGGCCTAATTCTAGACTGCTAGCTACGGCATCCACAGAACTCAATAACGCCCTGATAAATGAGTTATGCGATGAGCCAGATAGTGGCTATAATGTCAGAATACGAACTTTACCGTTTTCAAGTCAGAATTTGCCTCAATCGAATGAGAAGCGCCCTATAGACTACAAAGAGTTACCACTAGACACTTTCCCCAACCCACTATTCAAATTCACCAAAGACGAGGTATTGGCTCTTAAAGAGAAAGACCTATTCCATTTGATAAAAATCCCTTACAAATCTGTATCAGAAATAGACCAGTTTTGTATGAAAATCCTAACCATAGTAGAAGAAAACATCTCCGATATGCCAACCACAATCCTGAAATTGATAAACAGAATTTCTCAGTCCCCGTCGCCTTTCAGAGATATAATTGTTGATACATTAAGGCATAAGTATGCCGATAACGTATTGAAATCCTCAGTTGTCGAATTTATGGTGAATCCGGCTAGCAAGAAGACATACAACTTGATCGAGAGTAATATCGATTCCATCGTTCACTTGCGGAAAACGTCCTGCGAGGAAAGAGGGATCGTTCTATTGCGATACTTACGGTCCTTGGCGGTGACTGGAGTGATTAATACAAGACCGATTCTATTGTCTACAAAGAGATATGCCCGTATCATATCTTGTGTGTCTCCCACTAAATTCAGCGAACTTTACCTGTACTTCTTCAATATCAACATACAAACATTTGATTTAGAAGTTATATCGAGGCTCAAGAGAACATTGATATCAGGCTCTGAAAAGGATAGATTCATCGCGAGAACAGGCTGGCTAGATTTCTCGCACTATAATGTGGCGACCTTTTCCTTCAATGGCGACTACAAGGCTAAAATGATCGAATTTTTTACTATTAAGGACCTTCATAAGTTTGCGGACAGAGCGATTTCCACCAATGATGTAGTTGATTCGAGCTTATACTTGAATCTCCTAGTGTCTAAGTTTGAAAGAAAATGCCAAGAGGTAGCCCAGACTGGTAAATACAGACCAGGTGACTCAAACATTTCCGATGACATACAAGTGGTGTTACACATGTTGTTGAATTTCTTGATGACATTTAAAGACTTTAAATCCTGCTTGATTGTTCTCAAGTACTTAGTTAAGAATGACCTTGAAGTTAACCCCACCATACTTATAACCATTATGAGGAATTTGCGACTTCAGCTGAGATTCGACGATGCGATCCTTCTCATGAACAACATGAGTTTAGATAAATTGACGAAATTTCAAACTGAAAGTCTAGTGAAAGAAATGCTTCTATTAATCAGTTCCAGATACCCCAAGTCTCCAAAAGTACTCATCGGCTACATTGCTTCGTTCTGTAGTCTGCAAAATAGCGACGAAAATAGAGCTTTGCAGTTATTGAACAAACTTAACTTGTTGAACTTGGTTTATGGTGATGGTGAATTGGGAACTTTTACGTCATATGACTCTATCCAGAAGGCTTCTGTTGACGAAAGGCTATCGAATTACCAGTTAAACAATTCTTCATTGGAAATGATTTATTCCTGTATAATAGAGTCGTTGGATAAGGACAGAGCTACGCCAGCATTAATTGCCGGCATTTATCAAGCATACATTTCCACAATGAAAACGGACCCTCTTACGACAAATCAAGAAGACGGTGGTTTAGTTGATGTCGCCATTGATGACAAAGTTGTGTTTGCCATTATCAAAGGATTACTGTCCGACAATCCAAAATCGTATTCGATTCCAAAGGTGCTCTTGTCGCTGCATAAATATAATGAAGCCAAGCTCATTTACCAAGATTTCTGTAATAATGTGGAAGTCAGTGGTAACAGAATAAGTAGAGACTTGATCGATCTTCTTGTCTATTCTGCATTGATGATTCATGGAGACTACAATTTTGCAGCCAAGGTGATTCGTCATGCTAGAGAGAATGGTGCACAGTACTCTTTCTACCTGTTGTATCCCTTTATCCTTTTTCACTACAGAAGACAAGAGTACGATGCCGCCAAAAGATGGTACGACCAGTTTTTGCAAAACGGTGTGAGAGCCACCAATAGAGATGCTAAAGAGATATGGAGGATAGCTCGGGAGCTTAAATGGCAATACCCCGGAAATACATACAGGTGGGCAGTTACGCGCAAAAGCAAGAGGGCCAAGGAAGAGTTAAGCAGAATTGAGACAGACCCAATAATGTTTTTTGGAGAACAGGATCTCGAGGAAAAGATTACAGAGGAGTTGATAGAAGACAATAGCAGTGACGATGGTGCTATCAATCCCGTCACTGGCGCAGTAGCAATAGCAGATGGGAATTTTGGAGCAGAGCTAACATCGTTACTCTACCAGGTGAAACAAAAGAAACAATAGGCCCTTGCTACAGACTATATAGTGTACATAGATTAGCATCTTGTATATAGTATGTACCCCTTATTTTAACGAGCTTTATGATATACAATTTCTTTTCTGAACTATTTTTTATTTTATTTTTTTGTTTTGGTTGCACATCATTTTTATGTTTGTTTTCTGGCCTATTTAGGAAATATGCCACTACCACCTAATACTGGTGATGTTGTTTTATACATTTCAAATGAAATAACAGAAATGAGCTACAAAACTGTAGATAGTGTAGTGTACGACTTGTAACTGATACTACTAGTAGTGTGACTGCCATATGTACTGCCAGATATGAATGAAATACACAGCTGTACCACGAGCAGTACTCCCATTAGCAATAAAGCCCGCAAGCACTGGCAAAATGACGAAAACGAAACCACATTTAACGTGCAATCACAAACGACAGATAAAAAGGAGTTCTTGCCGATAAACTCGCTGGCTTTAGACAGTAGTGTGATTCATTCCAGAGACGGAATAGACAAGGAATTCAACCATATAGCGCACAATATCAACAGAACGATCCAGGAATTGGATTCCATCTACGATGTGATCGGTTATTCCATGAATGACATATCTTCCAAGAAGGCCGAGATATTTACCGTCATAGAAGACAGTATACTAAACTTTACTTCAAGTCTCCAACGAGAGAAGTCAAATATCGAAAACGAATGCGAATGGTTGCGGCAGCAGATCAGAATAATTCTTGCAATGATAAACGATAGCAAAGGCGAAAAGAGACTCTCGCTATTACAAAGGGGATTAGTATTCAATAGTCCCGAACAATACGAGGAAGGATATAAAGAAGAGATTCTTAAAAAGTTGAGCCAGCTCCAGAATAGAAAAACTAGCTTTTATGTAACATCACCATTCAATGTATCCGAGATTCACGATACCGACGACGAAGATACTTTATCATATGAACAACAATATGAGTACATGATGAAAAATATCCCTCCTTTGTCGTTGTTGCAATTGAAAAGCAAATTAAATGCCATATTCTTTGACACGCTCAAGGCTTTCGTCAACTTATTCAAAAAGTTGAACGAGTTAAACATCAAATACTTGTCAAATAAAGACTCCATTGGTGACTTCTGCAGCTCGCATAATAATTTACAGCTTCTTCAATCGCTTCCGACAAAGGAAGATGCGTTACTCCATTCAGAACTAATTGAGAACTTTGAATTAATACTAAGACGTTTAAATCTTCATAAAACCACTCCAAATCCTAAACTACCAAACCTGAATGATGATAACGAAGCATTTATAATATCAAGTCCCAGAAAAACTAGAACTGAAAGTAATAATGATCTAGCGCCAGTTGATGTGGAAGATGGAGATAGCAGCATGAGAGCTCTTCGTGATGTGAATTATCAATTGGTACGAGCTATACGAGGCCTTAAACTTACTAAAATCACCCCAGAATGTCTATCTATCCTCCTACTGGAAATAGAAGCAGGTAATGAAGAAGTTTCTATTCGAACACATAGAATCAAAGAACTCACTGCTCAATGTTTCCAATATATACAAATCTTACACCTCACCGATGATCAATTAATTCAAATACAAAAAAATCATGAGAAAGTCCCTGATTCAAAATCTAATGATGGATACTTTGACATAGAAACTTTGAAATTAATGCAGTCTGATCCCTCGCAGTTTGGTTTGAACGATGCTCACATTTCATATTTCGAAAGCTTTGTGTCTGCATTAGAAAGGGTCAAGCACGCGAAACAGAAGAAGTTCGATACTTATATTGAATCGTGTCTGATTTTATGGAATAAATTAGGTGAAAGCTCCGAATATGTTGATCAATTTTTGAAAGCAAATAATATTCTCAACGACATCACTTTATTAAATTTGAAAATGGAGTTGAACAAATTACTCTTGAAGAGATCGGAATTTATTGATAGCTTTATATCCGATGCAAGGATAGAAATTGAAAAGCTTTGGGATAAAATGTTCTATTCAAAAGACCAAAGGGTAGAATTTAAGTTCTACAACTATGATCCAAATGACGATATGTATGATAAAGAATCTGTTTTGAATGAACACGAGGAAGAACTTCAGAAATTAAAGTTGGTGTATTCATCAATGGAGCCTATTCTAGGCTATTTCGAGCAACTTAATGAACTTATCCATGATCAGATATTCTTAATGGAGTCCTCCAAGGACTCTTCGAGATTGTTAAGTAAAAATTCCTGCAAGATATTATTGAATGAAGAAAAGATACGGAAGAAAATTAATAAGAATATGCCTCGAGTGCTTGAAGTCTTGAAAAATGAAGTAATCCTTTATAATAACAAAGCATTGGCAGATGGTAAAAAGCCGTTGCTGTATAACGGTGAAGATTTCTTCGAGAAATTGTTGGTGATTGAATCAGAACAGAACCTGTCTGCCCGGAGCCAGAGACCAAAGAGAGGGGGAACGTCTCCTGTGGCTGCAAAATCTACTAGAAATTCGCCTTTGAAATCTACCAGATCGCCTACAACCTTATCAGCAAAATTCAGTAGTATCCCTAGATCAAAGTATACTGCTGCAACTAGAAGATCGCCTGTTTCATCGACTGTCGAACAACCACATCCTATTAAAAAGCCACCAATTCCAAGTAGAAATAGGTCGCTAAATGAAAGGACTTTTAATAATCCCACGACTGTCAAACTAACTAATGCCATAAATTCTAGTATCAGCAACATTTCCGTGTCTAGTTCAGACAGTCCGCTAGGAAACTATGGCGACTATCGTAAGACAAAGCTCGGCAGCGTTCATTTACAACCCCTTAGTGTACCATTAGTGGCCAATTCGCCGAAGCATCCAGAAATATACGAAGATGCATTGGCAGATTCTACTCATCAAATCAACTTATCAAATATTGGAAAAGGTTCCCCCTTGAGAATCAATGCTGGAATTGCAAATTCTTCAAACATACTACCCTATAAGGCCAATTTTTCACCTATTAACAAAACAATCATCGAGCAACAGGAAAATCTTTCTTCTCCTGGTGACTTTTCACCAGTGACAGTCCATGGAAAGAGTCAATTCTTCCATCCTGTCACGGACAGCTCCAGAAGAATAAGTGTAAATACTTGTGATACTTCAACTTTTATTGGGGATGATTATCAGGCTTGGAGAGACGAAAAAATCAAGCAAATCAACACGTTAGTAGAATGACTTTACTTCTTATGTACTGTATAATGTATTAATAATACCCTTGAAACAAATCAGAGCATGTAAGACGTCAAGCAGCCACTAAATATTAGTATCTAGGTCTAACTTTTCCAAACCAGCATCAGCATCTTTTACGTTGTCATCACTTGAATGCTGTTTTTCGGGTTGCTTCATTTCCTTAGCATTATCATATTCCTCATCATCTTCCTCCTCTTCGACATCATCATCTTCTTCATCTTCATCATCTTCTTCGTCATCATCATCTTCTTCGTCATCATCATCTTCTTCGTCATCATCTTCCACAGCTTCATCATTATTCTTATTTTCATCATCGTCATCTTCTTCTTCAGGATAGCCGCCTGTTTTTAACACGACTTTGTTAACAATCTCATTCCAGTCCATCATACCACCCATACCAATATCACCATAACTACCTACGACTTTCTCTACTGGTTTTAATACCTCTATCCAAGGCATTTCCTCTGCAATCAAACGAAGTTGTCTCTTTGTCGTCACAGCGTTGTACGAATAACTAATCATCGCAGGAGCCAACAAGATTGGGTATGCCGTGTTCCATGCCCTTATTACATTTGTCAACAAATTATCACAGATTCCGAGCGCAATCTTCGATAATGTGTTAGCTGTCAAAGGACACACTATCAAGATGTCAGCCCAACGACGTAATTCAATATGCAAAACGGGATCCAGCCTGGTCTTCCATGTATTCCATTCGTCGGAATCTCTCCAAATTCTCACTTTTTTCACACTTTCTAAGTGGTTCATTGTTTCTTGTGATATAAAGTTTTCACTAGACTTGGTCAAGATTAGCTGAATCGAAATCTTCTGTGGTGTATATATTTCAAACAATTTTGCAATAATAAGCTTGATCTTTCCGGTTGATAAAGCTCCACACACACCAAGCAAAATATGAATCTTTCCGTCGTCCTGAGGCAATCTAGGATCAATATTTGCATTTTGCTCACCTGCACCCAATCTAGGAGTAGCAACTGGAGGGTCACTACCATTCAAAGGGGACACAATAGAAGGAATATCAGATTGTGATGCGAGATTACCATTCACTGAGCCGCCGGCTGTTCCAGCCACGTCTGTGGAACTGCTCACAACAGAGCCACTTCTTGATCTGCTTAGTACTTTGCTTGGTTTCACAGCTTCGTCCACATAGAAATGAGCATGCACAGAAGGTGCTTTGTGGTGACTACTTGTTTGCGGGGGATTTAATGTGTAGTCCAATGAGGTAACTGATTCGTTGTGGGCATCCATTACCGTTCCTATTAGCGGAGAAGCTATGGGACTGATTTTATTGACATTAGCCAACAGTAATAAATCTGGGGAGGCTACTATGTTGTGTGGCTTTTCTTTGTCCTTCAATAAGGCTCCTCCCGCTATTATAGTTTCACGGCTGGGCTGATTATTAATATGTGGTGAGTGTATTATGGGGGCATTAGGATGAATATTTAAAGAATTTGGTCCGTTGTTTAAAATCGGAGGTGGTGATGGACATCTCAAATTAGACATCGCTATTTCCTTTGGATCTAGCGATGCATCAGTCGGCTTGTCGCTGAGTTTATCTGGATTGGTAGGATTTGAGGGCATCTTTGATTAGAAGTTACACGCAGCAAGCAAGGGAAGAAAGTGGCAATAAATCTATCTCTCTGACTTACAATCAAAAATTGCTTATCAGCCTTCACTCGTGCTTGTAGATGGTAATTACACTTAGCAGCAATACCCCGCTGTGATGGCGAAACTTAACCGTCAATGTTGCTTAATTAAAAATTTTTGGGAGATTTTCCCTTTTTGTTCTTTCCCTTATTTCAACTGAATGCTCAGTTCCGAGGGTAAGTCACGTGAAAATTGTAAGTTCCGGTCTCAGCTGACGACAACATGCTTGTGTGTCCAGTATTGCCCTACTCTATTAAATTAGGTTTAAATGGGTAATGCCTGGCATACTCACATGGTGTTTGTACTAAAACTGTTGTAGTTATGCTTATTATTCTTGAGCTGTAAGGCTGGTAAAATGATGGAAGGACCAAACTAATTGAAAGGCCCGCTACAATTTGCCACACACTTCAATATCTGTCCAACTGCAGAACTAACATCCGTCATGTGCTTCATATCGCCCTGGCCATTTATATCTCATTAATGAGTTTGGTACTGTTTAGGGCTCACAAAAGAAAAATCTAACTCAAAGCGGGATTTGGTCACAAAATGTAACGTCTTTATCGCACTACATGATGTTGCAGCAGTATTAGACATTGTAACTGACGACACCTCTTTTGTGTAGCTTAGTTAGTGTGTAGCTTTGATGCTTAAAATAGGAAAACACCCTACTAAAGAAATTAAAAAAATTGTAGCATTAATATTCAACTGTTCATAGGACATATAGTGTAGTAGCTATGTGCTATTTTAAATTAAAACATTTTTTTACTTCAATCTTTCACATCAAACCTGCCAAACGAGTTGACTAGATCTCTTGCCCTCTCCTCGTCATTTAATTCTAATTGCTGTTGCTTGAACAGGTTATTATCAATATTTTTGGTTGTGTCGGTATCATTTGTCTCCTCTAAATCATTCTGCTCTTTTCTATCATTTGCAGAGCCACCGGAATGCTTTCGATGACTTGCGTTGTTTGATCGATGAACCGCATACGTATTGTATTGAACATTAGAACTATTAGACGGAGTTCTGCTTAGCTGTTGGTTATATTGCTGATACGGAGCCATATTTTGTGAAGGGAGAGACATGTTGGGATTTTGTATGTTGGGCTGGATATTGTAATAGTAGGGGTACATATAATAGCCACGACCATTAATTGGTGCGATTGGTGTCAGAGGAAGATGCTCTGGATGAGATGCAGGAACACTTTGAGTTCGGGCTGCAGTACCTGGAGTAATTGGACTAGCATTACCTCCATAGTAATATCTCTGCTGGAACAGATTTCTTTCAAATGCAAGATTGCTAATGATCGAAGTTCCATGATTGTTGTAGCTGTTTTTCCTGTTGTAGTCATACAGTTTAGAAGCACTGAAATTGTAACTAGCAGCACCTGGGGCCGGAACTATCGTGCTCGGTAATATAGCTGGTGGGATGTAAGATGAAGGATGATTGAATAACTGTTGAATCAAGTAGTTATTGAACTCTGGAAATTTGTCGTATCTCACTGTCAAAGATCTACCCTCAAATTCCATGTTATCAAATAATTCTATTAGCTTGTTTGCAGACTCCTTATTACCAGTAGTGACAATTGCAAACCCTCTACTTTTCGTGACCATTGTTTGCGAGATAGAATCAAAATTTGGATCTTCATTGCTGGGACTGTGAATTGATTGCATTGGTATTTCAACTCTTAGTATGAAAATATTTGATTCTGGATCCAACTCTTTTGACTTATTAATAAAGAACTTTCTTAATGACGCCCAAGTTGAAGTGTAAGGTACGTTACCAATAAACAATCTTCTGGGGTTAACTTTAATATATTCGTCAGTCTCTTCATTCTTTATAATCATAAAATCGTCGTCACCAGATTCTGCTTTCAGCTCCTGGTTATATTGAGCTGTATTATTAGCGGTAGTTCGCAAACTATCTTCAATGATATTCAAATCTTTTGTCTCACCTTCATGTGGAGAAACATTTTCCTCTATTACCCTTTCGGATATTTTATATTTGGGATCAAACTCATCCCTAATATCTGCTCCTTCCTCGACTCCGTGATTAAAAGTCGACCGGGGTTCTATAGGCGAATCCCCTGAACTAGGAGAATTTGAGGAAGATGAGTCGGAATTTGTTCTAAGTCTATTATTTGCAACCATGTTCATTATAAATGGCGGGACAGGTTGTTTCTGATTTGAGGAAGAATTGCTGTTCAAATTAGAAGACGAAGAAATGGATGAAATAGATGAAGAATTGCGACCACTAGTTAAACTACTATTTCTGGAATTTCTCCTTATGGAGTCAAATGATCTTGCAGAAGATGATCGCCGTGAAAGAAATTGTCGTGGTGGGGTCTGATTTGGAAATGTGGAAATTGGTGGCATTGGAAATACATGACCTGGCAATAATGTTTGGGGACTATTATAATAGTCGTATTGCGATATCATATATGGTGCATTTGGCGCTTGAGAAGGAAAATAGGAATAAAATGGAGTTGGAACAGCCAAGGAATTAGGACCAATAGAAGTATTTGAACTTGATCTAGAAGGAAATCCTTCAGATGAAGGACTTGGTAGATCAAACGCTGGGCTACTAACTAAATTGACATCAAGGATCTTATTTAGCCATTCGTATCCATTAAATATTCCAATTAAGCGATTGCAGAATGTCCAATCATTGACTTCTAAAACAGCCGCAGTATTGATTCTCTCTTCTTCTTCTTCTTCTTCTTCTTCTTCGTCCTCCTCTGAATTATCGCCACCATCAATGGTTTCTTCAACTTTCTGCTCGAACTTCACAATGGTAAAGTTTGTTATAAAACCTTCGGAAGCGCAGTTAGTTGCTATTATTGACTCGACTAATTCCTTGAATTTCTCTTTGCTTATCGAGTTTGGCAAGTTTGAGAAATATATCTGGTATGCTGATAACGACGGACGGGCTTTCAACGACGAAGCAGCATTTGCAGCATTGTTATAGTGGTATGAACCTAATGGAAAAAAAGGATTGGCATTTTTGTTGAACACGGTTTGATGATATGTATGATACTGGCTCGATTTGAGTGGATCAGATCGACTAACAGGAGAATTGCTCTCGGCCTGCTTAGTACTAGTTATCAAATCATCATCAGTACTATCATTAGTCGACATTTTGTGTTACCCACACATTCACAGCTGTCGGTACACTAAATCAAACTCAAAAAAATGAATGAACAATTTATGGAACAAAAAAAGGGGGGATAGTGGTTGGGACTTCTCTGGATAAGAGTACGAAGTAACAAGAGATGGCAATCTAACTTTGAATCACGAATGGGTCTTGCAAACAATTGATATAAAAAAGATGTGAATTCAAGTTTGTCAAAACTTAACTTCCGAATCAATTAAGGATTGTATTTCGTTCACGGTGTAGTATTTCACTGACAAACCATATATACCAGAAAAATTCGATTTCGTTTAAATTTTCACGAAGCAGAAAAAGCTTACAAACGTTTAAATTTTATTTTTAGTTGTTAGAGATTAGGCAAGTCTATGCTGTCATATATTTACATTATATTATTTTTATATCTAGATTGGCCAATGTATAGAGATCAGTATTGAATGTGTTTACACCACTGCACTGTTTCGTTTTCCAATTACAATTGAGAAAGGCTGAAAAAAAATAAAAACAATTAAAAATTGTCCACCGTTTTTTTTCACGTTTTGTGACGTTTGAAGTTTAATTTATTTTTATCCCCTAATGAAACGATTTCACATACTTGAGAAATTAAGAATAATAACATATGCAATTGCGAATTGATAACATAAGCGACTCTTTTTCATGTCAGGTAAAAGAGAATAGTGGCAAATGAGAAATCAGTCAGTGGCAGTAGGCGCGATATGGAGGAGGCTGTTTTGATTGGCCAACCGAAAATCACGAAATTGCTATACTGCAACATACGACTGTTGCGTACACCAAATGAAAATGATATTAAATCACCCTATAATCGGAATTGTTGTTAGTAAAGCCTAGCCCCAGTTTTGATAGTCAAATCCTACTATTTCTGTTGTAAGCTGTAAGGACGGAATTTGTGAAACGTCGTTATGTTTTGCACAAAAACGGTACGGCAACACTATAAATAGCTGCATAAAGCATTATGCATCATAGACATATACTTAGACTGCCCGATTAGGCCAATTGAGCCTAAGTTATTCGTGTCTTTCTCTGAACGTCCCAATTTTTAGTTACTCCGTTAAAGTTTTCATTTAGACGATAAAAAACCCTAAATTATTGAGTGCCGCTCCATTTAGAGTTTGATCTCTTACACTAACAATACGCGATAAAAAAGACAACTAACGTAGACTTTATCGCGAATAAGCGTCATAGTATCTTGAAGTCCCTGTAAGCTATCCGCTTGTTCGATTTATTTGACTGGTGATTGGAAAAAATTGAATAATAAAACGACTTTCCAGTGAGGGGTGAAAGCGAGGTGCATTGTTTATTAATTTTTCAAAAACAATAAAAATCCACAAAATGATAATTTCAGAAGTACGTTTCCAGAACACTGGCAGCATTTTAGACTTCCGGACAGCTTCTGCTGCGTACGTTTATACAACAACACAGTTGTTGCGAATCTAGTGTGCACCCATTCTCGAGATGCACTTATAGTTCTGAAGTAGTCATCTCACAAAAGTATAATTCCTACCAAATTCGATTAGGGACAATTAAAAGATAAGCAGATAGGCAGTGGAATTATCTGATTCGTATACTGAAGGATTTTTTTGAATAGAAGCTCACAAATTTCTGGTTCACAATAAAGAGAAAAGACGTCTCGTATTAGAACATTGGAGTGTATATATGTGTATGCAGGATGTTATCTTAAGAGGTAAAATCGAAAGGGCTACTTAACTTTTATTTTTTTTTTGACTCTGTGAATTTTTGCAACTGAGAAAAAAGTATTGAGTTGCTTACATTCAATTACCATCGTTTGGCGGCTAGCTTAGCAGAAATATCAATCACTTTCAAATAAAGAGTTGCAAGCTCACATCTATTTGTGCGCTGTTAATCATATGTTCTTCAAAATTCTCTTGATTTGTATCATTATTTTTATACTCCTATAAACGTTTGACAAGTTCAATGGAACACACACCAACTAATCAACCGTGGTCCGATCTGGATTTGAAATCTAGTTTAAATTACAAGAAGGTTTCCTTCAATGACATTGTCGACTCTTCATCTAAAGAAACCGTGAAACCGTGCTCGTCAACCGTTTGTGGTAAGACACTGGAAGCATCTGCTTCGAATCTAGTGAAATTGGGAATTCCCTACTCTAAAACCACTTCTTATCATCACTCTTCCACTTTAACGCAAACAAACACCCTGCTTCATAACCCAGAAGCTCCATTGGTGATTTCCGGAGTCAACCTTACAAATGATCCAGAAAAAACAGATTCGAATGGTGTTGATCAAAATCAGCTGTTCCCTGAATTCCATAACTTCAACTTATTGATGTGTTGTTTGGCGTTATCTATTACTTCGTTTCCTCTTGGTTGGGATGTTGGTACAATCACAAATTTGATTAATCATCAAAGCTTTACAATGAAAGGTTTAACGGAAATTAAGACGGGAGTCGTCACATCAAGTTTTATACTAGGCAGTTTGTTTGGATGCTTTCTAATTCCAATTCAAGTTAATAATCTTCCACTAAAGTCATTACTTCACATCACTTCTCTCATTTATGTCGTTGGTGTGTTGCTTGAGTGGTTGTTCTTGCAACTCGTTGTTAATTATTGGGGATTTGTTATAGGAAGATTGGTATGTGGAATTAGTTGCGGATCATTTGGCGTTTTGGGTCCATTATACATGAATCAGTTATTGGTTTTCGGATTCACAATGAGAGGATTATATTTAAGTATTTGGCAAAGTTCTGCATGTTTGACAATTTTGTTGGCTAATATCTTAAATTATTATTTGGATTTTTATTCAATTGATTTGATCTTAATCCATCAACTGATAAAGATGATGTTTGTTCTAACTATCGTGGTGTTACTATTAGTAATACCACATTCCCCCAATTTCTTTCAAATAAAGAATAAAACAAATAAGACGAAGATGATTTATCCTAGAATCTATCAGATCCAAGACCCAGATCAATTGGAATCTGTTATCAATTGCCAAAGAAAGCTTATTTTGGAATCCATGAATGGAAATGAGTCGACATTCCCTGAATTGAGTGAGAATTACATCCAAATCATAAAATGCTGTTTAATAATGGCATTTCAGCAACTCACTGGAATTAATTATTTCTTTTACTACGGACCATCTATCTTCAAACAGAAGATTGCGTTGATATTGTTAAGCTTGGCTAATTTAGTCGGTGCAATATTAGCTGGGCCCATAATTCACGTGTGGAATATAAAGCAGAATTTGGTATTGAATTCTGTATTGATGACTATTTGCATGGTAAGTTATATCTTGATTGGTCAATTGACTTCTGAATTATTGCCCTTAATTGTCTTAAGTATCATGTTTGTATTCTTATTTGCAATAAGTTGGGGTCCAAGTACAGGCATACTTGTTAATGTTATTGCCAATAATAATGCAGATATTCTTTCCATCAGCATTGGCGCCAATTGGTTTATCAATTGGATTATAACAATCATAACGCCGACAATGGTCCAACATTTTCGATTCAATTTCTGCTGGCTTTTTACTGTTAGTCTCGCGGTGATGACAGTATATGCTCATATATATATACCTCATAATGTTTTGATGGGTTAATGAAAAGGAATCTACTATCATTCTATTTTTGTAGTTCCATTTCCCTTTTGGCTATTAATTTGCTCGTCTTTTGGGGGAATCGCAAATATCCAGCTAATTTTTGCAGATATTTAGTACGAAGTTAACAAGATTTTCTTATTAGGTAATTTCTTGCGCTTCGCACTAATCCCCTCAGCGAATTAAACTTTACGCCGGAGACAAGAACAACAGCATAGGTGAGTACATTCAGTTTCGGATCGGATGCTATGGCAGGCCAGAGAGATGATACCAATAAACTTTAAGTAGAACTAAAAAATATCAAACACTGCTTCAATAGCATATTGAAGGAAGCTGATTCTTTATTAACTCTGCTGCTAGCCGACTTATTCACCAAAATTTGTGGGCTTTTTCTCCAATCGTCGCTGATCAATAAGGAAATGAAAAATAATTAGCAACTTCCAATATTTTCTGGAAAACAATGTTTGTCAGTAATCAGTATCACAATATTTTATTATTCATAGTCATTGTACTTTTGGTTCATATTTTTCTGTCTTGGTAGTTTTTTTTGGTCTCGCTGCCCTGGCTCTGGCCACTCACGGCTTTTCTCTCAGTGATATCCCAGGGATATTTATTCTAGAAAGAGGCTGACTGGAGAGCAAGTTTTGATGGCATAAACGCAAAATAGATTAGCCAAGAGTTCTGGACTGTTATCTGCTGAAATGTCTAGTTTATGTTTTGAAGGACACAAAAGGATAAATTACAAACCCTCGCGGAGCAGCAAATATCAGTCCCTATGCGTAACCAAGATTGTCTGAACCTTGACAATTATGAGTAGAGAGCAGATCATTAAAAAGTGATACGCCAGGCACTCTCCTTGTTTGCCAGCAGAACGCCCGTTTCTTGGATTTTGCTCACTGCATTTGGGCTGTATTGTTGCGGAACTTTTGTGATTGTTAAGTGAAACCGAAGCAGGTACGAAAAATAAACCCAGTGGGAAAATCAGAACTCCGCGTCCTTTAGGCAAAGAATTTCGTTGGAATGCCACTATTTAAGATTAAAGTTATAGGTAGGCAGTCTGTTTTTAACAGTTTATAGATTTGCCACAAACAAACTCAAAAGTGTCTCCCTGAGTTGCTACCTGTAATCCTTGCTAGAAATTCGTAGCGGGACTCCCCAGCGAGGCCCTATTTTCTCGGTAATCAAATGTCTTACGAACTGCCACTAGTAATGGAAAAAGTCTAATTCGCGACAATTTCCATAGCACTCACAATTACGCTGGACATTACCTCGAATTATAAATGAAGCAGAACGGACGGCAGCAGATTGGATTGGTATATTTTCTATTGAATGATCTTTTATCAGATAAGCTTATAGATTCTACTATACAACAAGTTAGCTTTTCAATGAAGTGGATGAATAGTGACGTGATTGGTGGAGAACACTCCACGAAGCGAGCCGATACTAACATAAATACCCTTAGCCCGTTGTTTTCGTTTCTGATGCAGTTCCCCAAGACATGTTTTCATCTTATTCGCTCTCTGTTTCTAACCTACAACTTTTACCTTTTCACTCTCTTATTCTTATTCATTATAGGATTTATAACACAAAATAACAAAAACAAACCTGTGATAATATCAGGCTACTATGACATTTAATTGGGCTGGTGGACAAAATAGGTAACGGCTTTTCTTATTTGACATCTCACCTACTTTGATTGCCCCTAAGCTGCGTATGCCAAAAGCTCAAATCTAGCAGAGACCAGATAATGTAATACATAGCATAAATGTTAAAAAAATAATCATATAAATAGTTTAATAAACTCACAAGTAGGAAAATTAAAATTGCTTTTTTCCTTTTGTTACCGAAATTATATTTTTAATATGATCGACTTTTCATAATGTGTATAAGCTGTGAGAAAGATCTTATGTTAGATAGTAAGACTTTCAAGACAAGGATTTAGGGGCCAGGAAGGGCGATAAGTTGGCCGAAGTACAGCCCGGCAGACACCGGTTAAATACAGGAGAAACTTCGGTTTTTGTCCATTTTTTCATAGCCTTGTTCTTTATGAAATACGACAACAAAAACTAATATAACGGCTCACGTACAGACTTCTTTTGTTTAATACATGCTATATATGATATATATTCGTTATATATTTTATATGCTATATACGTTCATATGTACATTCGTCTACATATATACATTGGTAAACACTTCACTTGCGTTTTTCATCTTACAATCTTGCTTGCTTGACAGCGCATGGTCCATGTTGTAAATCAACTCTGATTTGACTCCTCTGAAAATATTTTTCTACACTCACTTTGAAATACCGAACTGGTTTCCCAAACTTTTAACCCCCATCACATATAAACAAACATTTAGTGAACGTTACAAGTCGTGTTCTTGTGTCACTTATATTACCAGTATTTTTATATAAATCAGGTAAAAGCTTGCGGTAATTTTCCACCGCATTGTCTGCCTGATTTGTATACTAATTATTTTTTTATTTTCTGTATTTTTTTAAATATTTTGTATATACACTTTTATTTTTTTTTAGCTTTTAATTTTTTTGTAGTTCTTGTACTTTTTTTAAATATCAACCCCAAAAATTATCAGAAAACTTTTTTTTCTTTTAGTTATACTTCTTTTCTTTCTATTCTTACCTGATACTTTGGATTCCAGTTTCAATTGTGTCTGGACAGCTACAATTGACATAGGAGTGTACTGGAGTCTCAAACGGTACAGTTGTACTTGCACGATTGGCTAGATTCACTCGAGGAATAACAAATCCATGAATATTTCAGTCCAAATATAATATACTATCCAAACAAGCACCAGACCCACAAATCTACAAGAACAAAAGAAATATCAGGTAGCTACGCTTGAATTATATCCCCTAAAGGGCACATCTGGTCCAATTCATACTAAAACAAATGGCTAAACGAGATCCCTCGATAAAACGTAGTAGAACAAGATCAGGATGTCTCACTTGTCGTGATCGACATATGAAATGTGATGAACAACAACCAATTTGTAGGAATTGTATCAAATCCAAAAGGAAATGTTATAGAGGAATACGTTTGAATTTTACCCAGTACACCATGTACAATCCTTACGATCTGGTACCTTCCAATCAGTTTATTGTGGCACCCACGTCCTACAGATTATTAGATCAGTCAATTACGATCGCATCTTTGTATAAAAATGGCAAGGAATCTTACAGGCCCTACATTCATTTACATTCGAGCCAGGATTTAACAGAATCTGATTTACAATATCAGCAAGACTTATATGCTACAATAACACCAGCTGTTTCGACTTCTTTGTCGTCTTCGTCTAAGGCAGCGTCTGGCTCTACTTTATCTGGCACCTCGATCTCCACAATTATCGAGTCGCAAATTCCATCGCAATTAGATACAAACACAGTGTTGGAGAATTATCACATCACAAATTTATTACTCAACGACAGTTACTTTATAAATCAAAGCATTAATTCTCCGGCAGCATCTGCATCAAATCAACCCATTATGACGACCAGTAATACGCCAAATCTTCAGTTTTTGCCAACTAATCTACAAACAATTTCCAGCCAATTACCCAACTTTATCCAATCCAACGACGAGACGTCACCTGTATCTAGTGTAGACTATCCATCTAGTAACATTGATAGTCAATTGTTTATAAACCTAATTGAAAAGGAGAAATACTATTGGTTTTTAGATCAGTTCAATGAGCAAAGCATTTGGAAGTCCATGATTCCATTATATTGCTTACAACAACAATATCAATCTACCTTATTAGTCAATTGTCTCCTTAATTGCTCTAATCAATTCAGTCTTGATCTGTTGTCAAATATCCTAGATCAGCAGTTGAATTATTGGTATATTATTAGATCAACCCCAGTCATCAGTACCTTAGAAATTAATAAGTTTGAGAACTTGTTGATTAGTATTGTATTAGTATTATTGAGCATTTATTTGAAGTACCAAACCGATCCAACCAACATAAATTCAATAGCATCAATCATTGAAAATCAGTGTAAAATTTACAACAAGGCCATTTTAAAAATAAAAACTTACTTGGTTTCAGGAAAAAGAGAACAAAAGTCAATACTATTAATTAGTTCAATTCATTCCATCCTAATTTTGAAATATTTCATCATAAAAAAGTTTCAACTTGAATACCAAAATGAGTATAATTATAGCAAGATTCTAAACGATCAACAACAGCGGCAACAGCAGCAAGACCAACAGCAGCAGCAGGAGCAGCAGCAAGAGTCAAGTTCATCTGACCCTTACCCGATTGATATAATGGAAGACATTGTATATGATACGTCGTCGCAGATGATTGATGTATCATTGTCTAATTTAATGCAGTTAACTCAATTTGAAATTGAAAATCTCAACAAATCATTTAAAAAATTGGATTACACACAGCTAAACTACAAATACCAAGCATCCAGCGTCACACCAGTCAAAAGCGACGCCTCCAAATTAAGAGACTATTTATGGTTTCTTATAAAATTGAATTATATTATCTTGAATCCGCATATTAAAACCATTGAAATTGATCATAATTTCATCTTCAGTAATATGAATCAAAACAGCGTAATACTTTCGAATCCAACTGTCATGTCGCCAACAACAGCCTTGCCGAGTGTCGTGCTTCCTAATGATAGAGGGATCATTATTAATTTCTTACAAGAATTCATTAACAAGTTGATTAACCTAAACAATAAATTTGTTATCCAACAGTCCAATCATAAAATCGTGACGATGTTCAAGTTGTTGGATCATTCGTTTAAGCTTGAAGATGAAAAATCGCATTGGAAACTCAACTTTGAGTGGCTATTGAATTTCGTAACCGATAATGATTAGAGGAGGTACATTATTTCACCAAAGACAATTCATACTTTTAATTCATTATATATTGTATTTCTACTTTTATTGCATTGTATCATATGTATGTAAGTACAACATGTATCGTTACTACTTAAACACGCGTTGTAGTGCTAGTAGAAAGTATACCATAGAGTTTTCCATCCAACATGAATAAAACAAAGCAACCAATTAATAGACAAGTATTATTAAAGGGATAAATAATCCATAATCTTTTAATAATGGTCTGCATATGTAAAGTTGTTGGTGTTTCGTTTTCACCACAGTCTATTTTATACGCCCATATGAATACAAAAACAAAAAAATCTGTGTAACGTTTTATTTTTTTATTTTTGACTCTGCTGAGATTTCATCTCGCAGTTATTTTTTATGTTTTTGCATCACTTTACGCTTTTTTTTTGTTCCAGTAAGTGGCCGGTTTTTTCTCTGCTGGCATTTGTGGATAACCAGCGGGAAATTTTATTCCGTTTCCGACCATGCATTTACGTTGATATCAATTGTGTTACTATCAATTGTGTTTCTGTGAGGATTTGCCTCAGCTATTATTAGATACTGTTTATAGTGAAAGGGCTAGATGCTGAAAGATCCGCCATTCGACACCAAAAAAATTGTTTCAAATGATAGGAGGCAGTCGCTTAATTTACCATTTTAGGGTGAAAGAGAAACAGATTATCGTTAACAAGAGCTTACTAATGATATCTTTGGGATCGAGTAGAGGGTGAAAATAAACAGAATACTATAAATCCATTTCTAGAGGATCGGTTTTATTCGACAACAGAGAAGGTATGGAAGGACTGGTGAGAATAATGCACTGCAACTATAATGAACCCATGATTCAGGTGTGCGTCTATGCTGCACTTGTACCAATTTCATTCCAGTAATCGTAATTAGAGACTGGTGTACTGACATTGTTTTCGCTAATTTATCCAGTTACCGCACCGTATGTGTTTGTATTTGCCTTTCTCAGATTTTGCGGCCGGTTATTGATCTACCAGCTACGTTCCTAAATCCAGGCTTACAATGCGGATATGAAACAAGAGATAATCTGATTGACTATGCTAGTATAGCAATGCACTATCTGGAGAACTAAACTATGTTACGAATCGTACAACCAACCATGATTACTGCGAACCTACCATTGGTGAATATATCACATTTTCCCAATGTAAATGCAACCATCCTGACGGGAGTGCTGTTTCTCTGACTCGCTTTTCAATTTCCTTCCTCGTACTATAACTAACCCCTCTTCTTGGAACAATGGCTTAGGCTCATAATAGCATTGCTTTTTCTTTATTTTTTTCCATGCAATTTATGCCTGTAATTATAATCACATTATTATTTGAGAATGCAAGGTAACGCCTGCCGCTAGCTTAATTGAGAACATGTTCACAGTTATCGCCACTCTCTTAACCAATGTGTGTGCCCTGACAGGAGTAGTGAGCATCCGCTATGTTTTATGAGGAACAGCGTTGTCAGTGGATTTCACTAACTGACAAAAGGGGTTGCGGAGTGAGCAAAAAATAAAACATACAGCTTATTCAATGAAAAAATAAAGTTAATTCAAAAAAATATATGAGCAGTTGTTAGAATAATGACATCAGAGCGTAGCGATTGTAGCGATATATTTGTATATAATTACAGCTGTAATTATAAATACAATATGTAACGAAATGCCCGAGAACACGCAATTCTGCTTCGACCTACTGCAATCCTACAATGAAGTGGATGTTGTTATTTCTTACATTATCTCTTCCCAAATACGACGACCACAATACCGACTTTCGCTGCCCCTCAACGGTAACTGCTAAGGTAGAATGTGGCATGGCACTCTGAAAACAGATTAACCGGCGCCAATCCCGCAGCTGAACATCTTAAACATCACGCCAGCATATAGTTGCCTCGCCAGAACCCGTCCCTATTTCATCCAGCAACTTTACTGTGTAGTTAAGCCGAAGGTTCGAGCCCCGCACTATATTTTTGGCTTCGGTGTATGGCTACCTCCTCCCACCTATACCCCTGGATCCCTACGACGTGTAGATACACACTTCTGCCATTGGCGTAGTACGCCTGGATAAAAGCCCTAGTGCCTTGAGCCGCACCCCTGCATACAAACGTACTCTCACGTGCGCCCGTTACCCGCCCGTGATGGGAGAAAAATTAACGGACAAGACATGGAAAAATTTTTGACTGAATCTAACCTGGTAGCATTTCCAGCCAACCAAGCCATACAACATGTCTCAAGGTACCGCATACGTCACTGCTTCTATCAGAAGTGTCCCAATTAGAGCTTTAGTCAAGCACTTCAACTTGGATGTCAAGTTATCCGAGAAGGATGCTACTTACAACAAGTACTTTACTTTGAACAAGATCCCAGCATTTGTTGGGCCAAAGGGCTTGAAGTTGACTGAGGTCATTGCCATCTCCATCTACTGTAAGTAACCCTGATCCGAGGCAGATTGAGCCGCAAACCAGCCAGAAATGTGTTTTGTTCTACGTGATGAGAAAATTTTTCATTTATTATACAGTTATCCCTGTCTTAATAAACTATGTCGAGAATTTTTAATCTGAAAGTGCTGATTTGCGGCCAATTGGCCGAATCCCACCCCCGCCTAGCGCCATACTAACATAGCTTGTAGTGTTCGGTTTGGCTGACCCCAAGTCCAAGTTGTTGGGCAAGAACCCTACCGAGTACGCCGAGATCTTGAAGTGGTTGTCCCTCACTAACTCGGAGTTGCTCCCAAACATCGCTGCTGTTTTCAAGCCCTTGACCGGTGCTGCTCCATACAACAAGAAGTCTGTTGATGAAGCCTCCGCCTACGTTGAAAAGGTTATCCTGTTCTACGAGGCCAGATTGGCCAACTACACCTACTTGGTGGGCGAAAGATTGACCTTTGCCGACATCTTCTCCGCTGCTCTTATGATCAGAGGTTTCGACCACTTGTTCGGTGCTGAGTGGAGAAAGAGCCACCCCAACACCTACAGATGGTTCCACACCGTGATCAACACCAAGATCTTGAAGGATGTTGTCGGTGAGTACACCTACAGAGAAAAGCCGGTGGAATTTGTTCCTGCCAAGAAGGAAAAGAAGCAGGCTGCTCCTAAGAAGGAGGCCGCCCCTAAGGCTGCCAAGAAGGAGGTTGAAGAGCCAGCTGAGCCCGCACCAGAAAAGGTCAAGCACCCATTGGAGCTGTTGCCCAGAATCTCGTTGGACGACTGGAAGAAGGTGTACTCCAACGAGGACACCAGAGCCAAGGCCATCCCATGGTTCTGGGAAAACCAGTACAAGCCAGAAGACTTTTCCTTGTGGAAGGTTGACTACAAGTACAACGACGAGTTGACCTTGACTTTCATGTCCAACAACTTGGTTGGTGGTTTCTTCAACAGATTGTCGGCCTCCACCAAGTACATGTTCGGTACCTTGGTTGTGTACGGTGAGAACAACAACAACGGTATCACCGGTTTCTTCTTGGTCAGGGGCCAGGACTTTGCTCCAGCCTTTGACGTTGCTCCAGACTGGGAATCCTACGCCTACACCAAGTTGGATGGCGAGGACGCCGAGGCCAAGAAGTTCATCAACAACATGTTGGCCTGGGACGAGCCTGTTGAAGTCAACGGTGAGAAGAGAGAGATCTCCGACGGTAAGGTTTTCAAGTAAGCTGTTTAGTGTAGTGTATTGAGTATACCGCGACCAGATATCGACTGATGTAGAAGTAGAAGTAGTGCTAGTAGTGCTAGTAGTACTCGTAGTCGTGATCACGTGCGAGGTCACGTGGCTGCGCACGTGACGTGTGGTCGTGCGCGCCCAATGTCGCGTGTCGCGTGTCGCGCGGCCAACACTGAAAACAGTGGACCGTTCATGGGCCACGGCAGCACCAGCACACCCGTACCCGACGTGAGCCGCACAAGACCCCCAGCCCGCAGCCCGCCCGGTACTCAGCATCCCCGGCGCCAGTAGTTGCTATCCCCGCCGAAAACCGGACCTTTTCCGCCGCTTGCCGCTGCTTTTTCCCGGATCCACTGCCGACCCGCAGCTAACACGCCAGCCATCCCCCGAAACCACCGCCGATGCAGATCCTCTACAGCAAAAACCCGTACGTGCGGTACGTGCGAAGAAAGCCGGTGTCGGTGCTCGCGCCGTTGCTGTTGCTCGTCGTGGTATACTTTGTTTTCTTCTCGGGCCGGGCCGAAACCGGCGCCGGCACCGGCGCCCGGTACAGCTACGCCCGCAAGCTGCGCGGCTGGTTTGCCCGCAACCGCGACTCGGTGGTGTTGCGCAACATGCCGCACAACCACATCAGCCACTACGACTTGAACACGTTGTCCACCTCGCCCGACGCGTTGGCCCGGCGCGAGGAGGTGTTGATCTTGACGCCCATGTCCAAGTTCTTGCCCCAGTACTGGGACAACTTGAACCGGCTCAGCTACGACCACGCGTTGGTGTCGTTGGGGTTCATCGTGCCCCGCAACGAGGACGGAGATAAGGCGCTCCGCGGCTTGGAGGCCGCGGTCAAGAAAACGCAGGCCGGCGACGCCAAGACGCGGTTCAAGAAGGTGACCATCTTGCGGCAGGACTCCAACTCGTTGGAGTCGCAGTTGGAGCGCGACCGCCACGCGCTCCGGGTGCAGAAGGAGCGCCGCTCCATGATGGCGTTGGCGCGCAACTCGTTGGTGTTCACCACCATGTCGCCGCTGACGTCGTGGGTGTTGTGGTTGGACGCCGACATTGTCGAGACGCCCGCGTCGTTGGTGCAGGACTTGGCGCTCCACAACAAGCCCATTCTCTCGTGCAACGTGTACCAGCGGTACGTGGACGACGGCTCGGGCCAGAACTCGATCCGGCCCTACGACTTCAACAACTGGGTGGAGTCGGAGGAGGGGTTGAAGATCGCGGCCGGCTTGGCCGAGGACGAGATCGTGGTGGAGGGCTACGCCGAGATGGCCACGTACCGCCCGTTGATGGCGCACTTCTACGACGCCAACGGCGACAAGAACACCGAGATGGCCTTGGACGGCGTCGGCGGCGGCGCCGTGTTGGTCCAGGCTGACGTGCACCGCGACGGCGCCATGTTCCCCTCCTTCCCCTTCTACCACTTGATCGAGACCGAGGGCTTTGCCAAGATGGCCAAGCGCTTGGGCTACGAGGTGTTCGGCTTGCCCAACTACTTGGTCTACCACTACAACGAGTAGCCGCCCTGTGTTTAGACCCGCCCTGTGTTTAGACCCGCCCTGTGTTTAGACCCGCCCGTGTATAGCTCCCAATCGACGCCCGCGCTACCACGTAGACTTGGCCCAATCGGGCAGGCGCCGCACGCCGCACGCCGCACGCCGCACCGCAAGTTTTTCTGCGATGGTCTGCGCAGAAAAATTGTGTAAAAAAATTCTGGCCGAGAAGACGAGCCCATCCGTATCTGCCCCGTTGTCTGCCCGTGTACTCCTGCCCTGCCGCTAGCCCGCCATGCAACTCTCCTGGAAGGACATCCCCACCGTGCCCACGTCCAACGACATGTTGGACATCGTGCTCAACAGAACGCAGAGAAAAACCCCCACCGTCATCCGGCCCGGGTTCAAGATCACCCGTATCCGTGCCTTCTACATGCGCAAGGTCAAGTTCACGGCCGAGGGCTTCGCCGAGAAGTTCAGCGACATCATCGGCGGCTTCCCCAACATCAACGACGTGCACCCCTTCCACCGCGACTTGATGGACACCTTGTACGAGAAGAACCACTACAAGGTGTCCTTGGCCGCCGTGTCCAAGGCCAAGACCTTGATCGAGCAGGTTTCCCGAGACTACAACCGGTTGTTGAAGTTCGGCCAGTCCTTGTACCAGTGCAAGCAGTTGAAGCGCGCCGCCTTGGGTAGAATGGCCACCATCACCAAGAAGTTGAAGGACCCGTTGGTGTACTTGGAACAGGTCAGACAGCACTTGGGCCGTTTGCCCAGCATCGATCCCAACACCCGGACTTTGGTCATCTGCGGCTACCCCAACGTGGGGAAGTCCTCGTTCTTGAAGTGCATCACCAAGGCCGACGTCGAGGTGCAGCCCTACGCTTTCACCACCAAGTCCTTGTACGTGGGCCACTTCGACTACAAGTACTTGCGGTTCCAGGCCATCGACACCCCCGGGATTTTGGACAGACCCACCGAGGAAATGAACAACATCGAGATGCAGTCCATCTACGCCATTGCCCACTTGAGATCGTGCATCTTGTACTTTATGGACTTGTCGGAACAGTGTGGGTTTTCCATCGAGGCCCAGGTCAAGTTGTTCCACTCCATCAAGCCCTTGTTTGCCAACAAATCGGTCATGGTGGTCATGAACAAGAGCGATATCATAAAGGTCGAAGACTTGGACCAGAACAGCCAGGACTTGTTGAAGTCCTTGACTACCTTGCCCGGAGTGGAGGTGATGCACACCTCGTGCCACGAGGAGGAAAACGTCATGCAGGTGCGCAACCACGCCTGCGAGAAGTTGTTGACCGCCAGAATCGAACAGAAGTTGAAGGGCACCGCCCGTGTCAACAACGTGTTGAACAAGATCCACGTTGCCAGACCCCAGGCCAGAGACGACGTCGACAGAGCCGCATTCATCCCCGACGCCATCAAGGACTTGGAGAAATACGATGTCAACGACCCTAACAGAAGAAAGTTGGCCAGAGACATTGAATCCGAGAACGGCGGTGCCGGTGTTTTCAACATCAACTTGAAGGACAAGTACTTGTTGGAGGATGAAGAGTGGAAGAACGACATCATGCCAGAAATCTTGGACGGTAAGAACGTGTACGATTTCTTAGACGCCGACATCGCCGCCAAGTTGCAGGCCTTGGAGGACGAGGAAGAAAGATTGGAGGCCGAGGGCTTCTACGACTCCGACTCGGAAATTGACGAAGGTGACGAAGACATTGAAGACATCAGAGAAAAGGCACAGTGGATCAGGGACAAACAGAAGACCATGATCATCGAGGCCAGAAACAGAAAGTCGTTGAAGAACAAGGCCATCATGCCAAGAGACAAGATCAAGAAGTCGTTCAACGACATGGAAGAGCACATGTACAATATTGGACACGATACCGACGTGTTGAGAGAAAAGTCTGGCAAGGGCAAGTTCAAGAAGGAATTGTCCGGTGTTGATATCTTGAAGAAGAACCAAGGCATAAAATCATCTAAAATCTCCAAGAAACAGGCCCAGGCTCACCAGACCGATAGACTTAACGATGGTGTGGCCGATGGTGCTATGAGATCACAAGCCGAGAGATTGGCCAAGATCCAAAGAAGAGAAAGAAACAGACAGGCTAGACAAGGTGAGGGTGACCGTCACTCCACCGCCATGTTGCCCAAGCACTTGTTCTCTGGTAAGAGAGGTATTGGTTCCAGTGACCGTCGTTAAATGCATTTCTACGTTTTCATATTTATACTCCATTTTTTATATAACACTGTGCACTAGTTTTTAATATATCATCAAGTTCCGTGAATCGTTATGGGTCAGACAAATTCGATCGCTCGGTTAATATTATGCGTTCTGTGTTTGACCTTTTTGCCAAACCCTTTTTCAAGTCTTCTGTAGAAGTCTTCCACTCCCTCTGCTCTCTCGTTGCCTAAGATCCCGAGTAATAACCTGTCACGCTTAAAATCTATCGTGTGAATGTTCGAGTGGCCACTCTCATTCTCGAACTCTACACTATTGATCTTTGATATCGACAAATCTAGTGTCTGTAATGATGTATGGTTGGCAAGATTCGCAGATACGTAGAATGTGTCAATATGACAACCAATTAATAATAACAGCTTCAAGCCCACTGGCAATTTTATATTCTTATTGAACTCAACAATGGAGCAATCAGCAAAGTTGATCGTCTTCAATCTTGCAGTTTGGCTCTCATATTTGGCATCGAATATGGGAAAGTGGCCAGTCAAATGCTTGATCTTCCTATTGAGCTCGAAATTAACCGATTCCAAACTCTTGGGGGGAATCCAATGGTCCAAACAGTTGTCGGATAGCTTATTGTTGGCAAAATCCAACGTTTTCAAGCTGCTCAAATTCAGCCACAGTTTATCTGCTGTATCGTAACTGCAAATATCATCAATCCTGTTATGCGCTAAATAGAGCCTCTCCAAGAATGTCGGAAAGTTAAACAATTTCAATGAATGAATGTTGCAATCGCTAATGTCAAGTTCAATTAAATTAGGGGAGAACTGCAATACAACTCCATCTGCCTCTAAGTTGCGAAACCACCGCTTGGTCCCCACAAGTTTCAAGACTGTTAAGTTTATCGGAAACTGATAGAAGCCTGGCCCGCTAGCAGTATTGACTTTAAACGTGCTCAATTCAGTGAACTGCAAATTCAATTGTCGCAAGTTCTGAGGAAGATTCTGCAAATGCTGAAGACTAGTAATAGGGTTGGAATTCAATACCAAATCGTGCAAATCCTGAGGCCATTGCACACCATCCAACTGACTGAGAACCTCATCTGTTAAGTCGCAGTTTGCCATCAAAATGGCCAACAAGTGAGTTGGCCACCCACCATCTGTCACAAAAGTGTCGATCGGGTTACTCGATATATCCAAGTTGTTCAAGCCGTCCGGTAAGACAGACATTGGAAAACGTGTAATTTGGTTATTGGTCAACGTCAAATTCTTAATAGTATTAGGAAATTTCAACACTTCAAATGTCTCAGATTCTATGCTGATGCAGTTCAAATACAACTCTTCTACTTTCGGAGGTATCGCGAGAGTTGAAGCAATCATCTTTTCATTCCAGGATATATCCAAATGTCTCACTTGTAAAGGAAATTTGACTGCCGACCAGTCAGCTGCCTGCGAACCCAATAGCACAATCTCACGCAAGGAAGAATAGTGATAAGGCAAAGAATTGAGTACTAGTGCATGGCTTTGGGGATCTATTAATGAACTCCTTCCGATTGATAATTTGGAGATATTGGGGAACGAGAAAATGTAGTTGAAATCGTCTTCAGAGAGTTGGTATCGCAGGAAAGATAGCTCTATGTTTGGAACGGCATTGAATATGTCTTTATACTTTGTCATCAATTCCTCTAGAGCATAGAACTCCGAACCCACTGAGATTGATAATGTACTGGGGATTATATTGGGATAAGTGTCGAGGAATTCCTCTATTTCTGATTGCGGGTAAAAGGTGGTTAGCCTCTGGGCTCTCGACACGTTGTCTGATAATCCCCTTCTGGCATTTGGATCTAGAATGAAACAAAGTTTTCGGCCATGGTATGCTGATATAATGGTTTGATTTAGAGGCTTCAAGAACAAAAACAATTCAGTAATGTAGTCATCGTCCACCTGGTCAAGGATCTGTAGTATTAGCTCGTCAGGGAATTTAGGAAAGCTCTGATTCACAAAGTCAAATAGGTACTGGTCGGGCTCTGATAGCACCATTTTGGGTACTAAACGGCGTTCTGTGGTTTTTGGGTGTGAATTCGGTGCTTATAAATTTTTTTTTGGTAGCGGTGATGTTCCCGCACCGTTTTTGGAACACCGGCAAAGGCCGGCGCCGAGGGTACACCAGCAGTGGACTTAATGGTAAAGGCGGGTGCAAGTTGTTGGTGCCGAGTTGATGGCCTCCTACTAAGCAATTGAGCGGAATCGTGTGAAGAGCGGGATCTGTAATGAGCAGGATCTGTTATTGGAGAGTTGAGCAGAGTAGGGTTAACAGTAAGTATTTATTACAGTAATTGAGCCAAAAACGGCAAAAAGTATAAACAAATCCGGCTAACTACTGTGCCTGCTGCCAACTACACCAATTCTGCACTAAACCGGTGGAATACGCCGATTACTGTATAAATCAACTTAACTATTCCTAGCAGCCCGAGATACGACTGGAGTACGGCCTGAATTCCACAATTGCACAGTTATACAATTGCCCCGCACACAAGCCCCCATGATCCCCGACACCCCAGACCGTCCCCGACCGTCACCCCCGTACCATGTTCATCCATACCTACTCAGACACGGCTGGGGATCCTACCGGGGCCGGCGTCCTGCACACAGCCGCGTCCTGCACACGGGTGGGGCCGATAAGGGCCATCGCACGCAATCGGCACGTGACCCAGCCGCTCCCGATTAGGAATGCGTTCATATGACTTAAGCCCAGCCACAAAAGCCCCACCAATCAATAACATGGGGCAGCAGATATTACAGATAAGCGCCCGGCATTGTCGTGCTGCCCCCGTAGAAGGTCCCGTGACCCCTGCCGCTTCCCGCAGCGCCCTGTCGGCGCACACGCCTTACCAAACGCCTAGTACATACAAAATAACGGCCCGCCACGCTCTCTACGCCAAAAAAAAAGCCGGTACCGCTCCAGCTGCACCAGACACGCTAACCGGCACACCAGCCGCCCCTCTGACCCGCCCGCCGGTCCCGTGACCCCCCAGCAGACACCCATTCTGGGTCTGAGTCACACCTGGAACACCGGTTGTTATGTGCAGGACACGCCCATTCCTTATCTCTGGCTCATTTTCGTTATCTTTAGGGCTGGAACCTCCACCGTTTAAAACACACCATCCACCTGTTTGCCCGCCCAGCGTCGGTACCAGCCCAGCACTACGCACACAGACGTGTTTCCCCCCACACCCCGCCGCACTGCTGCCCGCTATAACCGATAGCGGAACCGGCTTTTTGGCACACACCGTTTTTCACGCCTAAAAGTGTGGAAAAAAAGACAAATCCTGATTCCTCCACTGGTTGCACCACCACAGTTGCAGCTGTATTCCACAACCACACGCCCGTTTCCGCGTGCTTTTTGCTGCTTTTTTGGCCTGCTACTAGTGTGCGGCGCCGAGAGTACCCCTGCCGCTTTGAAACCACCGTTGTATGGCCAGCGCAGCCTGATCCACCCGCTTTTCCCTGGCTATTTCTGATCCCCACTATGAGCTTAGGCATCCAGACCTCCGACATGCTGCTCCTCGACCAGCAGCAGCCGTTCTACGCCAAGTCGGGCAACTCCGGCTTGCCCGGCCCCACCTCGCAGCGCGCCAATGCGGCCGCCGGCGTTTCTTCCCCCAATCAGGGCAAGAATTCCCACCACCACCGGCCCCGAACCACCGCGGCCGAAAACGACCTCAGCAGCTTTGATTTCTCCGCCATCAGCGCCCAGTTGCCCCCCAACACCGGCCCGCCCGGCACGGTGCCCGTGACCGGCGGCTCCGGCTCGGGGCTGACCTCCAACAAGAACTTGAGTCACGTGCCCTGCAAGTTCTTCAAGCAGGGCATCTGCCAGGCGGGCAACTCGTGCCCGTTCAGCCACAACTTGGACGGCAGCTTGGCCGCAGACAAGTTGCCCTGCAAGTACTTCCAGAAGGGCAACTGCCGGTTCGGCATGAAGTGTGCGTTGGCGCACATTATGCCCGACGGGTCACGTGTGTCCAAGAACTTGCTCAACTCCAATTACGGCAACAGCAGCCACCGCTACAACTACGCCGCCTCCGGCGCCGGCACCGGCTACCAGCCCTCCGCGGTCACGCCGCCCGCTTCCGCCGAGCCGATCGACATTGGCCAGAAACCGGCCCCGTCGTCCAGCATCAACATCTCCCCCACCTACCACAGCTACGGCCAGCCGCACGTCACCGCCGCGGCGGGGGTCGCCGGCTACGGCCATCTGGGCAGCAACTACGCCGCGGGGCACCAGTCAGCCGCACTGATGACTCAGCAGCCGTCGTATGCCGCGCCGCAGCAGCACGCCCTCCACCACTCGCAGCTGTTCCAGGCGGCACCGAGCCACCCGCAGCAGCATTTCCTGGCGCACTCCAACTCGTGCAGCTCGCACGAGGCGTTTGGCGCTACCAGTCTCGCCGGCACCGGCACCGGCACCGGCTTCTCGGGTACCGGTTTCGGCACCCAGTTCCAGGGCAGCAGCTACAGCGCGGGCGGCTCGCACGTGATGCGCTCGCACTCGTCCAACACGCCCATCTCGTTGTCGACGGTGTCGCCCTCGCAGCAGTCCAGCTTCTTTGGCGGCAGCGGTGCTTCCAGCAGCACCTCGTTTGCGCAGTCGCCGCAGTACGCGTCCACCTCGTTCGGGAAGTCGACATTTGCGCCCCGGATGCAGTCGCAGCCCAGCTCGTCGCCCAACTCGTACTATTTCCAGCACTCCACCCTCGAGAGCTCGGCTATAGTGGACGATGACGAGTACAACCCGGGCACGGCCGCCAAGGAGGTCTTCGCCGAGGACTATGTTCCCGCGTCGTTGAGCGACATTATCTTGACGCCGCAGGAGTTGCAGCGGAGGGATTCGCGGTCGCAGAGCGGCACGCTTTTGGTGAGACCCAGCTTGGGCTCCATCTTGAGCGGCAGTTCGGCCAATGCCGGGGCCCACAAGGAGGAGGACATGATCAGCTTGAACCCACACAGCCACAGCTATTCCAACGGCGCATTCAGAAGAGACAGTGGCAGCAAAACCTCCACCCACGACGACGTGTTCTTGATGGACTAGAGGCAGTAAAGGATTGGTTTTAGAAGTACGGGCGCCGTGAAAACTATGACAAAATGTTAGAACTAAAATAAAAAAGTTGTGTACCGACTAGCGTCATTTAAAAGTTAGACAGAGGTGAGAGCTACGAGCGTGGAGTCCCGGAGAAGAGCGAGGGTGTGTGTTATGTGTGTTATGTGTTATGTGCTGTCATATATGGATTCTAAAAGACAAAATTACAAAAAAAATACAGACCGGTTTGGGTAGATCATTTATTTATACTGTTATTGGCTATTATTATTATTATTATTATTATTATTATTATTATTATTATTACTATTATTACATCGTCCGGGCATGGTTGCTGTCTGTTTACTTCTTAGGGGGCGATTGAAAATCTCTGGTTCTTTGTTACTGCTGGATAGTACTTTATATGTTTCCAATTTAGATTTTGAATATAAAACTGTTTTACAACTGCGGCGTCGCCTGTGATGCTGGATATCTTGTCCATGCCAGATTTGAAACATAAACTGGTCTAGATCGGCGCTATTACACGCCCACGCGATTTCAAATATAAACTGGTTTGGCTACTATGTACAGATGCTAATATATACAAGCTTTCTCACTTCTGGTTAGGGTTGGCTCTGTAAATGTCAGACACATTCTTGGAAAAGGCCCGGAAGAGTCTCATGTTGCCCATCAACCCGTTATCGTCAGCGACCCCCCTAATGTGGTCAGACTCAAACAACTTTCCCGTCAAGTACACCTCTTCCGAAAACGGATTCAAGGTGAACACAAGGTAGTCGGTGACCACCTTCTCGTCCTGGGAGGCATTTCCCTCGACCACGACTTCAAACTTCTGCTTGGTGGTCAACTTCATCACAAACTGGGCGTACGCAGTCACCTCCTTGGCATCCGGAATAGCAAGGAAGGCCACCACCTTGGGATTGCCCACTATCGACACCAAGTCCCACGTGATCTTCCCGTTGGCGGGGAACGATTCCACTCTTTCCTGCAAGCTGTGGATCACCTCGGTGACCGACGACTGTTTCAACTGGTCGCTAAGGTACTTTGCGCGGTCCTGCTTTCTTTTACTGCATGCGTTGGCAAAGATCTTGTTCGTTTTGACAAACTGCTGGATTCCTATGTCCTTCCAGAGGTTGAACTGCACCTTCTTCTTCAACTCGGTGCGGAACTTGAACACACTGTACGTTATACCGGCGATGGCACCCATTCTTCTGATGACCAATCTGGGCCACGAGCTGACGGGGCAGTCCCGGAACTTGGGAGGCACATAGTAGTTGGATAAAACCGTCAATTCGCTCACCGGGATCTTGGATATGTCCACGGGCGGTGCCGATTTCCTTTTCGGGGCCGGGGTGTCTGAAGCGTAGGTTCTGCGCAAGACAGCGGCGGAAGTGATTATTCTGGGGGAATGTGCCGGAAGAGCCCGGGCCCCTGCGGCCCTGGTAAGTCCCAACATCATCATAGCAGCCTGGTTGCGGTTGTTCCCGGGCCAGCTGTAGGTAGCGGTAGCGGTTGAAAAATTTTGTGGGTGGCCGTGATAATGTGCACGTGACATATTGCACATGACACTGAGCACATGACACTAATCACGCGACGCAGTACAAAAAAAATTTAGCTGAGATGAGATAAAGGCACCGTGATCCGGGCACCCACCAGACACCACCAGCCGCACCAGACCAGCAATGCCGTCGGTAACCACGCAGAAGCCAGGCAAGCAGAAGCTTGCGCCCGAAAAGGAGCGTTTTCTCCAGTGCTGCGGGGACATCTCGCTCGAGCTAGTCGCCTCGCTCAAGAACTCCAAGGACATCAACTTGAATGGGTTGATCATCCGCTACGCCAAAAAATACAAGTTGAAGCAGCAGCCGAGGTTGACCGACATCATCTCCTCGATTCCCGACCAGTACAAGAAGTACTTGATACCCAAGCTCAAGGCCAAGCCCGTGCGGACGGCGTCCGGGATCGCGGTGGTGGCCGTGATGTGCAAGCCGCACCGGTGCCCCCACATCGCCTACACGGGCAATATCTGCGTGTACTGCCCGGGCGGCCCGGACTCGGACTTTGAGTACTCCACCCAGTCGTACACCGGCTACGAGCCCACGTCCATGCGCGCCATCCGGGCCCGGTACGACCCGTACGAGCAGGCGCGGGGCCGCATCGAGCAGTTGCGCCAGTTGGGCCACTCCATAGACAAGGTGGAGTACATCATCATGGGCGGCACGTTCATGTCGTTGCCCATCGAGTACCGCGAGGGGTTCATCACCCAGTTGCACAATGCGTTGACCGGATTTAACGGGCGGGACATTGACGAGGCGATCCGGTTTTCGCAGCAGTCGCAGACCAAGTGCGTGGGAATCACGATCGAGACGCGGCCGGACTACTGCACGGAGACGCACTTGAGCGACATGTTGAAGTACGGGTGCACGCGGTTGGAGATCGGGGTGCAGTCGGTGTACGAGGATGTCGCGCGCGACACCAACAGGGGCCACACGGTGAAGGCGGTGTGCGAGACATTCGCCGTGGCCAAGGACGCCGGGTACAAGGTGGTGAGTCACATGATGCCGGACTTGCCCAACGTGGGCATGGAGCGCGACTTGGAGCAGTTCAAGGAGTACTTTGACAGCCCCGAGTTCCGGACCGACGGGTTGAAGTTGTACCCGACCTTGGTCATCCGCGGCACCGGCCTCTACGAGTTGTGGAAGAAGGGCTTGTACAAGTCGTACAATGCCAACGCGTTGATCGACTTGGTGGCGCGCATCTTGGCGCTTGTGCCGCCCTGGACCCGGATCTACCGGGTGCAGAGAGATATCCCCATGCCGTTGGTGACGTCGGGGGTGGAGAACGGGAACTTGCGTGAGTTGGCGCTCGCCCGAATGAAGGATTTCGGCACTTCGTGCCGGGACGTGAGAACAAGGGAAGTGGGTATCCAGGAGGTACACAACAAGGTTGTTCCCGATAACATCGAGTTGATCCGACGCGATTACTACGCCAACGGAGGTTGGGAGACCTTCTTGTCGTATGAGGACCCGAAGCAGGACATCTTGATTGGGTTGTTGCGATTGCGAAAGGCCACCAAGAAGTACACCTTCAGAAAGGAGCTCAAGAACCAGCCCACGTCCATCGTCAGGGAGTTGCACGTGTACGGGTCTGTGGTGCCCTTGCATTCGAGAGACCCCCGGAAGTTCCAGCACCAGGGCTTTGGGACGTTGTTGATGGAGGAGGCCGCGCGTATAGCGCGGGAGGAGCACGGGTCGGAGAAGATCAGTGTTATATCCGGGGTTGGGGTGAGGAACTACTATGCCAAGCTTGGGTATGAGTTGGACGGACCGTTTATGTCCAAGTGGCTCAACAAGGATGAGGAATAGAGTGGTGGTGTAGATGGTGTGAGTAGTAGAATAGTAACGTTAACAGTATTTCTGAGTAGTATAATAGTATGATACGAGTATGATAGAGGATAAGAGCATAAGAGTAAGTATGATAGTATGATTAAGAGCATGATTAAGAGTGTTGATAAATGTATAGACAACAGCATGGTTCGTAGGAAAAGTACGATTAAGAGTATGATTAACAGTGTGGTCAGTTTTTAATATGACCATTGGCTTATTCCATAGTTGCGAAACGCTGCAAAAAAAAAAATTCAATTTAAAGGCGCATTCATCTGAAGTATAAAATTTATACAAAACTATAAAATATCATTTGCAGCTTCCCCTTCAAATATTTCATTGACGGCTATTTCGAGCATCCGTTCATCATATCTCCACGCCTCTTCCTTCGACATTGTACCTACAAGACTTCTCTTGCAAATACCATCACGAGCATATGTGGTGTGCCCGAAATCGATGAAATACACCCTATTATTAGCTCTTTGGTAGAGGATATTTCCAGGATGTATATCCCCATGGACCAAGCCTTTGTCGTGAATCTTTTTGAGAGCTGCTCGAGCTTTTCTTCTAATTTCGATCTTCTCTTGTTCTGTAAATGTACTATTCTTGAAATCATTTTGAATATACGTTAACAATAAAAAATTTCCTGCCGGTTGACTTATCCCATTGGCCGTTATATATCCTGCACTTATTAAGTTCGGTATATTATGAACTATGGAAGGTGTGTCTGTAATTTCTGAGGACTCGTTTTCCTTTGATGTTGGTCTTTCTATGCTCAAACCTCTTAACGTCGTGTAAGCCAAAAGCTCTCTGGAATACATCAGAAGCATATTATTTACAGTTGCGTAGAATTCTTCCCCCGAAGTTGATCTTTTCAGGCGTCTGGATCTGTTAGCGTCGTAGATTTTGAGGATCATGTAGTCAGGCGAAAGTCAGTGTTTCACCAAGTAGACATTGTAATTCCCTTCTGCTAATACACTGCAGTAAAAAGCACATGCCTTATCTATCAAGTAAGACATGATGATGATGATGATGACGGTGAAGAGATACCTATAAATGAGGAGCGCTTATTTATAAAAATATGTTAGATATATGTAAAATGCTGCATATTATCTTTTTTTAGCCGCTTAAGAATACAAGCAGAATATTATTATGGACTTCTTAAACTTTCTGTCACACGTAACTGGAGGTTATATATAACAGGCTAGCTATATGCACGAAGAAAACTCACCGCCAAACCCAAATGAGTTGCAAAGAGCGTGCTGTAACGGCTCAGCCTTAGCCACATTTGGTACGTAGTCAAACTTAGTAAACTTTTCCGCATCATCCTACTCCTGGCGTCCCGCATTGTGTAGGTTTATTGTAGGAGGAATGCTTGCATCCTTAATTGCTTTTATGGTGAATACAGATTCCATGCACCTGCTGCACCTAACAAGTGGCCAATTGATGCTGAAATCAGCAAGTTATAGTTATCACTGAACAACCTGGTGATAGCATTATTCTCAGCTCTATCCACTATTATTGTAGAGGTGGCATGTGCATTGATATAACGAATATCCTGTGGCTTCAATTTACTTCTTTCCACTTCCATCTTCATAAAAATGTATGCCCCGTCCCCATTTTCAAGTGATGCGGTAATGTGGTGTGCATCACCTGAAAGACTGTAGCCACTAACTTCAGCAAAAATGTCGTTTTCAGTTAACCCTCTCTTTAAAGCATACCAGATCAAAGGGTCTTCTGGCCAGTTCTGGAGTATCGTTGAAATCAGTAGTAACGGATCTTGCTTTGGCAAAACCAGATAAGGGTGCCTCAGTACCACCACAAATCATAACATCAGCATAGTCATTTTTAATCATCTCCAATAGCATTCATCCCAATAGCGCAAGCAGTAGAATCGGAATATAAAGGACATTGAGAGCCATACTTGATGGAGATGTTGCCTGCCACCAGAGATTGTCCAAGTCCGACCCATGCGTTATTTGTTCCCTGTTTGAGTCCGGTGAACACTTGGTTGTTACCGCCACCGGTGAATTGCACTTGGAAATCTGTTTGTCTGATTTGGAAAACGACCACGCTGGTATTCCATTCAAGGTGTCTCCTCCAGTCGTTGCCAACAGAGAAACGTCCAAGAAGAATCCTCCATGGTTGCTTTGTCCAAGTCCCTAACAGGCATAACAGAATCTACGTTAAGATTGAGCCTTTGGATGAAGAAACCTCCCTGGCCATCGAAGGCGGTACCGTCAACCCTAGGGATTATTTCAAGGCCAGAGCCAGAGTTTAAGAGTCACCAACGCTTCCAGGTTGTTGGCCAAGCCAGCCATCCAAGAACCACTTTTCTTAGTTGAAATCCAATGTCCAAAATATGCCATTGGTGGTATCTACTCTGTCTTGAACAAGAAGAGGGGTCAAGCCATCTATGAAGAACAAAGACCAGGTACCCCATTGTTAATTCTACCGACTACTCTGCCTTCCGCACTCATTCGTCCATTAATACATGAAATAAATATGCTCTAGTCCTACCGGTTGAGAAAGCTCTTGTTGCTGGGCAACCCCCCCTTGTGCAATGCCGGCGCCTTCACCTTCAGCCGCAACAACGACTGCACCGTCTCGATGTTGGTGGGCATCGGCGACGGGCCCTGGATGGCTGCCGCGGTGGCCGACGCCTTGCGCTTGATCATGCGCTTGCGGAGCAACTTCTCCTCGTTGATCTCAGCCACCCGCCGCGACAAGGACTCGTCCAAATGCGGGTCGGTGCCCCGGTACCGGCAGAGCCAGGCGCTGTTGAGCAACGCGTGGTACGAGGGCCGCAACTCGGGGTTCTTGTTCAAGCACGACCGCACAAACATCTGTGCCTCCTTGGAGAAGATGCTCGCGTCGAGCCGGGGCGGCTCGCCGTCGACTATGGCGCTGAGCTGCGAGAAGATGTTGCCGTACGTCTCGGACGGATACGGGTACTGGCCCTCGGCAATCTCCAAGATGGTAAGCCCGAGCGACCACACGTCCGACTGCACCGAGTAGGTGGTGTCGTTGGGGTTCTTGGCCCGGATGCGCTCCGGCGCCATGTACGACTGGCACCCGATGTTGGTTTTGGCGAGCGACGACACCAAGTTGCCCGACACGCCAAAGTCGCACAACTTGATCTTGCCCTGCGTGTTGCAGAGGATGTTGGTGGGCTTGACGTCGCGGTGGATGATGTTGTGCTCGTCCTTCAACTCCTTCAACCCGCGGATCACGCACTCGGTGATGTACGCCAACGCGGTCTCGTCGCGGATGCCGTGGTCCTTGCCGTACACCGTGTCCAACGAGCCGCCGTCCATGTACTCGATGCACATGTACACGGCGCCCTCCACGAAAAACGCCCCGTAGAAGTCGACGATGTACGGTGAGTCGCACTTGTGCAAGATGTCCAACTCCATCAAGATCTGGGTGAACTTGTTCTCGTCCAACTCGAGCCGCACCTCCTTCATGGCCATCAACACCCCCGTGGGCTTGTGCAACACCTTCAGCACCGACCCGTAGTTGCCGCGGCCCAACTCGTCCAAGTACTCCAACTCGTCGAGCGAGATCCGGAACGACGACCCGGACAGGAAGTCGATGCCCTTGGCGTGCAACGACGCCTTGCCGGAGAAGTTGAGCCGGCCCGACTTGATGTCGATGTACTTGCGGTAGTTCTCAAAGAGGCCGTTGGGCCGCGGCGTGGCCTCCGCGTCCAGCTCGTACTCGCTCTCGGCCGAGAAGCTGCCGCCGTTATCGGTGTCGCTCTGCAGCACGCTGCCGGCCCGGTCGAGCCGCCGCGTCACCGAGTTGCCCCGCAGGAGCGTGCCGTCCGGCTCCAAGTCGAGCTTGAAGTTGGGGCGCCGCCGCGACGGCCGCCGCGCCATATCGGTGTCGGGGCCGCCTGCCGGCGCCGCACCAGGGGCCGGATCGGCTCCGCTGCTGCCGGTTCCGGCGACCGCCCCGGACGACGCCGGGTAGCTGGTGTAGTCTGCCGCTGGCGCGCTGCCGTTTTTGGGCGACGCCATCGGCGAGATGTGCTTGGACAAGTCGTTCATGTTGAGCCGCATGCCGCGGCGCTCGGAGAGCGACGGCTTTTTGGAGAGCGTGGTGGCGAGCGGCGCCGACAACGGCGTGTGCGGCGTGTGCGGCACGTCGGCCGGGATCGGCGGGAGCGGCTTGTCGCCGAACTCGTGGCTGATTTTGGGGTTGGTCATGCTGAGCGATGTGGACAACGGCGGGCCGGTGGCGGCGGCCAAGTCGCCCGTGGTGTATGCGTTGATGTCGGCGGCGCTGGCGCCGGCCGAGACGGGGGCCGAAGCCGACGTGGGGTCCATTGGCGGGGGCCGGCTCCGCTTCTGCTGGAACGCCACGAGCCGGGCCCGGATATCGCTTCCGAGCTGGATCTGCGAGGACGACGGGAAAACGGGCGGCGACTGCGGCGGCGGCGGCGCCTGCGGCGTGTCCTGGCGGCGCCGCAGCGCGACGTCGGCGGAGGCCCGGTCCGTCCCCGGGCCGGAAACGGCATCCGAGAGCGAGAGACTGCCGAGGCCGAGGCGGTCGGCGTCGGAGCGGTCTGTCATGTGACTGGGGTGTGACTGCGGTGGCGGGGGCCCGTGGTGGGTGGTTTCACGTGGTTTCACGCCGGTTTAGGCGGGTTTGCTGGTGGTTGGGCGGGCTGGGCGCAACCGGAGCGGTGTCGTGGTGCGGTATGTGCGTGTTTCCAGGCGCCGGCGGATGGGCAAAACAGCAATTGCAGCAGCAGGCAGGTGGGCACACGGTCCGGCAGCGGGGTCGGCGATCGGCGGCGGATTCGGCGGGCTTCTCGTGCAGAAACGGCCGCTGGCGGTGGTGGTGGGCGAAAAGGAGTTTCTGGTAGCAACACAGCCAGAAACACAAAAGACGGACAAAGCGACGAAGAAAAGCGCGGGCTGTAAGGAACGACTACGGCGAACGGGCACTGGCGGTGGCGGCAATCAGTTCCGTACCCTGCAACAATGGCGGTGGTCACTGATGGGTGTGTTTCACGGTTTGTGGGCCTACCATAACAATAGGCGAAAAATTGCTGGGTGCGGCCAGTGGTGCTACTACACTGCGATTCACCACGCTATGCACCCACACCGCGGCTACTTACTACTGTATATATACCATGTGCTACATGCGTTGCTCCGTAGACGGCGCCGCTCTACGGCCCGGCTGTTTCCACCACTCTCTGCCCCGTTTGCCGCTGCCTCTGCTTGTAGCAGCTGGGCCCGACCGGCCTGCACCCTGGCCGAGCCGCTTAGTCAGCGCTTAGTCAGCGCCGGCGGCTGCTGCCGGGGCTGCATGCATGCTGCGGCCGGCGCGTGTCGCCTGCTGCTTCCCTACCGGTGCGCCGCCGCCGCCGCCGCTTGCTGCTGCTACAATTGGCACCGGATTCACCATCGCGCCTCACGCGCCTGAAAATTAGCACCCAGGCCGGGCCATACTGTAGCAGCCAGTCTGCGCTGCCCACACCGCACATGCCCCGCGATGAGTCCCAGTTGGGCATCCAGATCAACGACTACGACGCGTACCAGTCGTTCCCCACCGGGTTGGACCACTTGCGCGATCAGGTGACCCATGTCCCCGTGCTCCGCGTCTACGGCACCGTGTCGGTGCCCGGTACCGGCCACCCCGCCGCCGGTGCCGGCAACAAGAAGCCGAAAATACCCGCCGCTAGCCGCACCGACGCGTTCAACGTCTTGATACACGTGCACAACTACTACCCCTACATCTATGTCGACTGCTTCGAGCAGGACGTGGTCCAGGCCGGCTCCGCCAGCTACCTCGGCCGCATCGTGGACCATCTTGAGCTGGCCCTAGCCGAGTCGTTCATCCGCAGACGCGGTGATAAGGACGCCGAGGACGATTTCGACCACGACGATGATGCTGATGTTGCTGGTGATGGTGATGGTGATGCCACTGACGGCGGCCCGGTGCCCAAGAAACGCCGGTTCATCGCCCATGTCCTGGTCGTGAAGGCCACCGCCATCTACGGGTTCCAGCTCGGCCACCGCTTGTTCTTCAAGATCAGCTTGTTGTCGCCCCGCTACAAGACACGCATCAACCGGTTGATCTACGAGAAACAGCTTGATTTCAACCGGTTCTACACCTCCAAGTGCAGCCGGCCGCACCTCGTCTACGAGGGCCACATCCCGTACTTGTTGCAGTTCTTGACTGACTTCAACTTGTTTGGCTGCGGGTGGATGTACCTCGCCAATGCCCCGGGTCTCTATTTCCGCAGCCCAGTCTGCAATCCGGCCACTGTCGGCAACTACGCTGCTGCCACCCGGAAGAACCTCGTCAACTACCTCCGGCCGTTTATAAACCCGACTAACGTGGTTCTAGAACCTCAGCGCATCGGCAAGTCTTTGCTTGAGATCGATGTGTGCCAGCTAAACATCATTCGCAACCGGTCGCAAATGCTGACCGCGGCAAACAGCAACCGGCTACACGCCAACTTCAACGAGCTCTTGCTGTTCAACAACAACCGCAGTCTCAACTCTTTCAAGTCTAACACATACAAATATGACGAGTTCGGCAATAAGCGAATCTACCTATCGTCCTTGAGACACATCTACGATGACCTCAAGTATCAGTATATTTCTAGAAACGAGACCACGGCGTCAAACATGTCGCTTTTCAACGATTCCTTGATCTCCACATCTGGCTCGAGCCAGCACTCCGTGGCAAATCGGTACTTTGGGATGGGTACCACCGAATGGTCCAATCAGGCCGATTTGAACGAGTTGGTGAGCTACGTCAAGCGATTGAACTACAGTATAGATTCCAATTTATCAATCGTAAACTACGGCAAGACGCACTTTGAAATCCAAAATGAAAAATTACTGCGTATCAGGACATCATACGAACAGATCGATTTTGAAGTCAATAATGCTGTTAATGGCGTTCGAATGCAGTTGGGGAAAGATATTCTACGCTGGGATAGTTATTCAAAATTGTTTGAAATAGAACTGAACCATGACAATTATGCAACCAGTGTCTCGAGCCAGATTTCGCAACCAAATAACCACAACACAAAGACTGACATGTCACAGTTCAATGTTAGTGATGATGACATCGACCTGGAAATCGAAGACCACGATGAAGATATTAATAATAATGATAATAATGATAATGATGATGATACTGACAACGATAACGATAAACATAATGATAATGATAATAATAATGACCCCGACAACGAAGTTAATGTCGATAATGATAATAACTATGCAAACGAGAATAAAGACTCAGAAAATGATAACTCAAGTGGATCTGACTTTGACCAAACTCAACTCAATGAAGTAGACGAAGATATAATCGTCGAATTGACACAGAAGAGAAATATCCGCATGCTATCTCAATTGCAAGGTACCTCGTTTGATATAAGCGCAAGTCTTGCAGATAGTGAACCCACGAATTCCATGCAACATCCAAGAGAATCATCGTCTGAGGACTTTGCATTGGATTTGAAATTTAAACACGGTAGAAAGTATTACGAATTCCTGATACCATCACAGTTGGAGAAGCAGAATATTGACAAAGAGTTTAATAATTTGGGTCTATTGAAGGTAAACTATCAAGACCCATTTTACGATAAAGAGTCGGATTTACCCAGCAAGCCGCTAATATTTGCTAAGAAAAAGATTGTTGTTCCGCTTAACAATGATAGTACCATACCAACCTTGCCAATGTCTTCCTTATTGTGGAGGACTCTTCAAGGTCAACGACTGGATAACAACAATTACGAAGTAGATACCAATAGAACCAGAAAATGGGAATACACCATCCAAGCGCCATCTAAGGCAACAATCAAGGAGTGGTTGGTCCAACAAAAGGAGAAGAAGTCAAAAGAGTTCTTAAATGGCTTTAAATCACAGTTTGAATTGAAAACGCAAGGCGATGACTACAAATTTTCATATAACAGTGAAAAGATCAAAAGAAGCAATGATGCGGGGTTTAATAACCTTACCAATTTTTGTTTAGAGCTCCATGTTAATACAAACAGTAACAAGCTACCAAATCCATTGAAAGATGAAGTGACCTTCATAATCTACACGTTTGACGATTCAAATGATATGTTCGTGAACAGTGACTTTAGATCCGGAATTTTGCTATTATCAGAGGACCATTCTGATCTCAAGCTATTCTCTTCACTTGAGTCTGCGCTAAATATTCATTCACATATTGAAGTGTTCAAGGACGAGATAGGCATGATTGATCGTCTTGTTCAAATTATAACAATATTCGATCCTGATATTTTGTCTGGTTATGAGGTGAATTCTTTGTCCTGGGGTTACCTAATTGAACGTTTTAGAGTTGTTCATGATGTCAATCTTTTAGCAAGTTTCAGTAGGGGAGAATTCAAAAGCAATGGAAAGTTGGGTGACAGATGGGGATACACTCACACCTCAAACATTAAAATTAATGGTAGACATATGGTGAACGTCTGGAGGTTATTGAGAAGCGAGCTAAGCTTGACGAACTATTCTCTTGAAAACATATCATATCATTTACTTCATCAATCTTTACCGCGGTATCTGAATTTGCAACTTTCAAACTGGTTGCTTGAAGATTTTGCTAGTAAGCTTTTCGTCTTGAAGTATTACAGCAAGCGTATCTTTTCAATTATAAAGATAATAGAGATTCAAGAATTGATTACCAAGAACGTCGAATATTCGAGATTGATTGGTATTGATTTTAATTCAAACTTCTACAGAGGATCACAATTTAAGATTGAGTCAATTCTTCTAAGAATCACCAAGTTCGAAAATATTTTGTTGAACTCGCCATCAAAGCAACAGGTTCACGAAATGAGACCAATTGAGTGTATTCCCTTGATTATGGAACCTGACTCAAATTTCTATAAGTCTCCATTGGTAGTGTTGGATTTTCAGTCGTTGTATCCTTCCATTATGATAGCATATAATTATTGTTTTTCTACTTTGATCGGCAAATTGCATAATTTCAAACCAACCAAGAATAATATTGGATATTTGAAGAATTTGAATTTAAACCCGGGAATAATTGATTTTCTTTTAAAGCAAAACGGAATTAATATATCACCCAATGGGTTTATGTTTGTTAAGAGTAATGTTAGGAAATCTGTATTGGCTAAAATGTTGGAGGAGATTTTGGATACCAGAATATTAGTCAAATTAATCATGAAAGAGTTCAAGGATGACTCTGAATTAACTAAGTTGTACAATTCAAGACAACTTGCACTTAAACTTATTGCTAATGTCACTTATGGCTATACTTCTGCTACTTTTAGCGGCCGGATGCCGAACTCTGATGTTTCTGATGCTATAGTTTCTACCGGTAGAGAAATATTAACCAAATCAATAGAGATGATTGAAAATAATGATTTTGGAGGCAAGGTGGTGTATGGAGATACCGATTCATTGTTTGTTTACTTTCCTGGCAAGACAAAGTTGGAGGCATTTAAGTTGGGGAGGAAGATAGCAGAATACATTACCAACCAGTTTCCAGACCCAATTAAATTAAAATTTGAAAAGGTGTATCATCCTTGTATTCTATTGACAAAGAAGAGGTATGTTGGCTATATGTACGAATATGAAGATCAAATGATTCCTAAATTCGACGCCAAGGGTATTGAAACCATCCGCAGAGACGGGATACCCGCCCAACTGAAAATTGTTGAAAAATCATTAAGAATCTTGTTTGAAAGTAAGAATTTATCCAGGGTTAAAGAATATGTTTTACATCAATTTCAGAAGATTTCATTAAACAAAATCTCAGTAGACGACTTCTGTTTTGCTAAAGAGGTGAGATATGGTACATATAAAAATGAAATGTATCTTCCGCCAGGTGCTATTGTGGCTGCAAGAAAGGTAGAACAGGACGCAAGACAAGAACCGCAGTATCGTGAACGGGTACCGTATGTTGTGATTCAGAATTCTGAGAAGCCACGAATCAAGGACAGATGTATTTCTCCAGAAGAATTTGTGCAATCATATAGTACGTTGACTCCTTTCAGTCTCGATTACGAGTACTATATAACTCGAGTTCTAATTCCTCCATTGGAAAGGGTATTCAACTTAATTGGGGTGGATGTCAAAGGCTGGTATCGAGAGCTACCTCGGTTCAAACTGAGCATGAACACCATCAAGCTTGATCCGATGTCAGCATTTGTGAATGCCAACAGTTGCTTGAACTGTGGCAAAGAATTGAATTCGACCTCAAAATATGTCTGTTCAAAGTGTCAAGGAAATGAACTTAAACTCATGAATAACTTGTCAATGGAATTGAAATATCACGAGATTATTCTGTTTAATTTAAACAACATTTGTCAAATGTGTGTGCAGAAGAATTTCAGTCATGATGGTGCGCTAGGAATTGGTATGCTCAGAGAATTGTCGCATGGATGCAGCAACAACAATTGCAAGATCTATTTTGATAAATTCAAAGCGGAAAACGCTAACTTACAACTTGTGACTCGGAATGACAAGCTAGTGCATGAGTTCGATAACTGGTGATATATATTATATACCGACTCTAAACCAAAGTATGTACAATTAATGACCCTTACGGATATTAGGCTTTTTTATTTCATCGTGTTTCCAACTACCCAGGAACATGTGTTTTGCGTAGGCCATTGGGTCAGACATCGATTTTGCACCCATTTGACCAACATCGGGACTGAACGACGTAATAGGCAACACCAACACATCGTCAACAGCAATAGGCATTTCCATACCGGTGAACAACTTCCAATCGACAATCGCATCCTGTTTCTTCTTTCCCGACTGGTCGCGTAAGATGTTGTTCATATACTCGAATACCGCATCGGTCCATATGCCGGGTCCGGTCCAGTTCATGATATCTCCTCCCTCGTCTTTTCCCAACACCTTTTTCAACTGGCCCTTTTTATCTCTCGTGAGGGTTATTTCTGTAATCTTAGCAATGAGTTCCCGCAACATGGGGTGACCCTTCTTGGCCTGGATCGTCCACTGGCAGAACTGGATACGGCGGGCATACCACTCGGCCCAATCGGGTCTATCTGGATCGGCTTCAATGCCCACCACCAACCCTGGATTTATAGGCTTGTCGTAAAGGGTGTCGTTGTTGGAAAGCCAGGAGTCTATGGGCTTTATGCCCACGGTGTCGATGTCGGTATACAAGCCACCTCTGGCGTACAAAATCAAATACCTAAAGAAATCAGCCTTCAAAATCGACTTGGGCATGATCTTGTACGCTCTGGCGACATCAGGAACGGTGGAAAATAGCTGCTGGATGAGCTCGTCGCACACGTTATCGGCGATAATGTAGTGCTTGTACTCCGGGTTGGTTTTATCCCATGTTTCCTGGTACTGCTTGTATTTGCTCGGAAATGAGCCGTGTTCTAAGGGCACCTTCCACGTCTGCCAGATATTTTTGGGGAACGGTTTGGCTGGCTCGTAGGGGAACTGGTACGACAACTGCTGTCTGACGGTGGAATCGGTGGGCAAAACCGATATCTTATTGGGCTGGAAGTTTAGGCCGTATTTGGCCCAGTTGACGTTCTGCTCCAATTCACGCTGTAGCTGCAACCGGCTCGAGTTGAACTCGGTTCGGTGACCGGCCCGAGGCAACGAGAAGGACGCGACAAACAAGTAGAGCGTGTATATGGCCACCACCGCGATGACAGCGAGTTTGGCTCTCTGGCTGATCATGGTGTGGTATGTGGTGATATGGAATTTTGTAGGCGGAGCAGGGTGAAAGCTCGGGTTCGAATCCACCAAAAAGCGCTGAACCGGGACACACACTGAACCGTACGCCGCAGTGAATCTGGGCGGTGTACTTCGGGTTGGAATGGACCAGACAGATCGGGAAATGTGTCTTGTGGTGGGTATGCGTAATTGAAAGGTCTAGGCACAAAAAGGCGGTGAAAAACATCAGTCGCGTGTGGAGGAATGTCTCGCTACGACATGCCGCCTCTACAAGCGGGGGCCCAGGTTAAAGCAAGCATTAATATATTGAAATAAAACTATATAGATTGATGGAATGAATAAATACGCTGCAGCTGCAAATCAAGCAAGCACTAACAATAATAGAAAAAACTGTATAAAAAATAACCCAATGTCTAAATCCCAAAACAAAATAAATAAGCAAGTAAACTATACTGATAATAAATCAAACTTTTTTAACCCCAAAGAAAAATCTCTCTAAAAGAAAACAAAAAGACTTTATAAATCGGGCCCCGGTGGAGGGGGCGCTGTATGTGATGTGACGAAGAAGCAAAAAAAAAGCAAACATAAGCAACAAGTGCAGTGAATAAATAAATCATAGTGTACTGGAGCAATACAATGTGGAAATGGCTAATAACTTGACACGAAAGACCGCGATGACAATACGCTCTGCTCTCCGCCCGATACGGGTACCATTCAAGTTTCAGTTAAGAAGTTGAACTCAGGTCCTTGTGTGTAATGAAGAAAGCGTAGCTTGGGGTGGATCATCTCCTCTCTTTCTGTGTCCTTTCCTTTCCTCTCTTTCTTTTCTTCTTCTCTTTCTTTTCTTTTTCTTTTTCCCTTTTTCTTTGATTAAAAGCATTTTCATAGACTCAGACATGGAGTTGTGGATGTGGTGGTAGATGTGGTGGTGAATGTGGTGGAGGTGGTGACAATAAACAAAAAAAAAATAACAAATACGATCATACAACGCAAGATCTCATCCCATCAATAGCAAACAGCCCTGGAGCTTACCACCAGGAGTTGTTGTTGCTGGTGGGGTTACCGTACGACGAGTTGTCGTAGCCACCGTAGCTGCTGCGGCCAGAAGAGCCGCCGTAACCGCCGGACGAGTAGCCGCCCGAGGAGCTGCCCCAGCCGCCCGATTGCGAAGAGCCCCAGCCACCAGACTGAGAAGAGCCCTGTCTTCTGAAATCTCTGGATGGGCCTCTGGAAGGACCACGGCCGCGGCCGGAACCCATCTTGCCGTAGGAGCCCTCTCTGGCGATCTTGGTCAAAAAGTCGGGCACCTCCTGGTTGGCCTCGCTCAACAACTCGACCAAGCCCTTGACAACGTTCTTGTTGTTTCTGTTGAAAAAGGCGGTGGCGATACCGACGTTACCGGCTCTACCGGTTCTACCGATTCTGTGGACGTAGTCGTCAATGTCGCCGGGCAAGTCAAAGTTGATCACGTGCGACACGTTGGGGATATCCAACCCTCTGGCGGCGACGGCGGTGGCCACCAAGATGGGGGCGCTACCGTTCTTGAATGCGGCCAAGGCCTTTTCTCTCTCGTACTGCGATCTGTCACCGTGGATGGCGGTGGCGGGGAAGCCCTGGTCGTACAAAAAGTCGGCCAAGTTGTCGGCCATTCTCTTGGTCTCGGTGAAAATGATGGTCAAGCCAGCGTCACCGGCGGTCAACAAGTCCAACAAAACCGACTTTTTCTCGTCGTCCTCGACGTACAACACCTTCTGGGTGATGTTCTCCGAGGTGGACCCGACACGGCCGACCGACAAAAAGATGTAGTCCTTCAAAAAGTCTCTGGCCAACATCTGGATGTCGCGGGGGAAGGTGGCGGAAAACATCAATGTCTGTCTGTCTTCGACGCCGGGCATGTCACACTCCTGGACAATGTGTCTGATTTGGGGCTCGAAACCCATATCCAACATTCTGTCGGCCTCGTCCAACACCAAGTACTTGATGTTGGCGAGAGACACTCTGCCTCTCTCCAACAAGTCGGTAAGACGGCCCGGGGTGGCGACCAACAAGTCGCAGCCCTTGTCCAAGTTCCGGATCTGCTGGCCGATGTCGGCACCACCGTAGCAGACGCAGGGCTTGACCCACGACCGGTAGCTGAACTTGCGGGCCTCGTCGTAAATCTGCGACACCAACTCTCTGGTGGGGGCCATCACCAAGATGGTGGGGTACACCTTGTTGGAGGAGAAGGCGCCGTGCGACTCGGGGATCGGAGCCGGGCCGTTCATGTACGACTCGGACAAAACGGGGAACAAAAACCCACCCGTTTTACCGGAACCGGTCTGGGCACAGGCCATCAAGTCACGGCCCGCGGCCACAATCGGAACCGAGTACTTCTGGACCGGCGTGGGCTTGGAGAAACGCGACAAGGTGATGTTCTCCACCAATAACGGGTCCAAAGGAGGCGCAGTGAAGGTGGCGATTGGCTCGGGAACACCGTCTCCGCTGGCCTCGACCGGAATGTCGTCATAGTTGTCGAAATTAATTCCGGACGACTGGAAGGCCGAGTCGTCGGGGGTGCCGAACAACTCCAACTCCAAGCTCTCGCTGCGGGCCGAGGGTTCGTGCTTGCCGTCGGTCCATTTGCCGACACCGGGTCTCAGGTAGCTGCCAAAGCCGCGGCCTCTGCCGCCGCTGGAACGGCCGCCGCTGCGGCTGCCGGAACCGGAGCCGCCGAAGCCGGAGCCGCTTCTTCTGCCGCCGTAGCCGCCACCGTTGTTGTAGCTGTTCAGGCGGCGGTATCCACCAAAGTCGCCGCCGTCGCCGTTGCCCCCACGCGAGTTACGCAAGTGGGGGGGGACGTACTGGGATCTGCCGGAGCCGGCGTTGCCGTTTCCGTTGGCAGCCGGTCCCGGAGCGGAACCGTCCTGGACAGAGAGACTGCCCAACTTCTGAGTCAAATCGGAGGTCATGATATGTGTGGTTGGTTTTTTGTCTTTTTGGTGGTGTTTTTATGGGTTTTTTGGGGGGGTGTGTGGGTGTTTTTTCGAATACTTTTTCGGAAAGAAGCAGTACTTTTCGTGGTAGTGGGGTACCTGTGTGTTTGGTTATACAAAAAAAGCCGTAGTGGATACGTCTATGTTTGGCTATAGAAGAAGCAAAAGTGGATTGCTAGGGAGAATTTTGGTCGAAAAATTGGTAATTGTGCGGCAGGCAAAAAAAATTTTTATGAATTTCTTTTTGGACGCAGCGTGTCATTCGGTGGGCGCACGCCGGGATGTGGTCACGTGCCGCGCGTCGTGTACGCGCCACTCTACGGTAGTTACGAATTACCATTACCATTAACTATTTAGTGTGTACGGGTGGCGTGGTGGGATAGAGTGGGTCGGAGTGGGGCTGTGTAGTACCAGTTGTGAATAGTACTGTGTAGTAATTGCAGTTCTGAGTAGTAATAGCGTACTGAGTAGTAATTGCGTACTGAGTAGTAATTGCGTACTGAGTAGTAATTGCGTACTGAGTAGTAATTGCGTACTGAGTAGTAATTACAGTACTGAGTAGTAAGTACAGTCACAGTACTGGATTGCAGTAATTACAGTTACAGTACTGGATTGTAGTAATTACAGTACTGAGCAGTAATTACACTAATAATGCAATTACAGTACTGAGCACAGTCCTGCATTGTAGTACCGAACTAGCACTGAACTGCAGTAATTGCACTACCAATACCAGCACTACTATGTACTGAACTGTAGATTGTAGCAAGTACAGTACTGAGTAGCAAATACAGTACTGAGTAATTACAGTACTGAGTAATCACACTGCTGAGCAGCAATTACCGGTCGTAGCAATCGCATCACCACGTCTCTCCCCTCTACGCCGCATGTACCACCCCTCCCTACTGCTCGTTGTCGGAAGACGCTATCGACGCGTTCGACGACGAGTACCGCGTGCTGGACGTCGAACTCAACGCCCGCCCGCTCACCGCCCCGGTCCCCCCGCGCGTCCGGAGCGCCTGGCCTATTCCCCGGAGCCCATTCTGCGCACTGCTGCTGCTGCTACTGCCCGAACCGGACTCGTTGAGCGTGATGCGCGCGTGCGGATGCGCAAAACACTCGCGGTGCTCATCCTCGGCCTGGTTCGGCGGCGTGTTGATTCCCTCGCCCGGCGCAGGCACAAACGGAAGATCCTCCTCGTACTCGTCGTCGGACGGCGTGAGCGAAGTGTCCTCCTCCTTCTCGCTGTAGTTGATGTCAAACTCCTCCTCCTCGTCGTCGTTGGGCAACCCGCCGCCAATGTGCAAGTCCTCCAAGTTGACGGACGAGAGGTCGGAGCCGGCGCCCCGCTTGGCCATGGCGCCGGTGCCGGGGCCCCGCGACATGATGTGGCTGAACGGCTTCTGCTGCTCGCGCACGTTCCAGTTGAGGTTGCGGCTGACGCTGTCAATGTACTCCGTCTGGGAGCTGATCACGGTGGGGAACGGGTACGGGCTGGCCTGCACCGTCACGTAGTCGCCGCGCCGGAGCTCAGTGCGCACCTTGCCGTCGAACGACGCCCACGCCGTGGACCGGCTCTGCATCGGCACCTTCACCTTCAAGAGCATGCCGTCCGGGAGCAAGATCGGCCGGAACGAGAGCGTGTGGGGGCAGATGGGGGTCACGCTGATGGCGCTGACGCCCGGGTGCACCAAGGAGCCGCCCGCGCTGAGCGAGTACGCGGTGGACCCGGTGGGGGTGGCGATGATGAGCCCGTCGGCCTGCGCCACCGTCAAGAGCGCGCCGTCGCCGTACAACTCCAACTGGGTAACGTACGGCGAGGGCCCGCGGTCCACCACCAACTCGTTGAGCACCTGCTGCTCGCACACCAACTTGCCGTCGGCCCGGTGCACGCGGCACGTGAACCGCATGCGCAAGTACGCGCGCACGCCCGACTCCACCACCGTGAGCATGCGCTCGCGGAACTGGGTGAAGTTGAAGTTGGTCAAGAAGCCGAGCAGGCCCAACGCGAACGAGATCACCGGCGGCACCACCCGCTGGAACAAGTTGGACACGTACAACACGGTGCCGTCGCCGCCGAGCGTGATCACCAAGTCAAAGATCTCGGGGTTGCGCGCGGCAAACTGCTTGTCCCAGTACTTGAGCAGCGCCGCCGCCTTGGGGCAGCTCTCTACAATGGCGCCCGCGTCGAACCGCTTGGACGCCTGCAACTTGGTGTCGACGTAGACGAGAATGTCGCGGTCACGTGTGAGCAACCACTCGACAATCTCGCGCGTCAAGTAGATGAGCGAGTTGTCGCGGGCCTTGGTCACGATCATGATGGCCCGCACGTCGAGCTGGATCGTGGCACGGGCCAAATTCTTGGCGAGCATCCGCACCCCGTTGGCGGTCTCGGCCAACTGCGTGTGCGACTTGACCGAGCTGAGCTTGGACAACACCACCAGGGAGGCGCTGGTGCTGGTGCTGGAGCCGAGGGCGCTGCTGTGCGGCTGGTGCGGCGCTGCCTTTTTGGGCACCTGGTCGCAGTAGAGCTTGTTGTGGATCACGGGCTGCTCGCGGATGTACGCCTGCGACGGCGACGTCGAGAGCGTGCCGGTACCGGCGCCGGAGCCGGCGTGGTAGCTTGTGAACGCCGAGCGTGTGTATTTCTTGGACCGGCGTCTTTTCACGGCGATGGGCTTGGTTTTGGCTCCGGGCGCATTGCCGGGGGCCGTTTTGGTGTCCTGCGCCAAGAGCGTCGAGGTGGAGGGCGAGTTCAACGGGTTGGTGACTGCATCCATGGCGGCTGTGTGGATGTGGGGTGTGGGGTGGTGTGTATGGGTGTGTATTGAGTAGAATTGGATTGTGCTGAGTAGTATTCGGAGCGGTGGGTAGATGTAATCGTGAAAAACGGCTGACTGCCTGTGGTTGCGTTTTCCACCCAATCCTGTTGCAAATGGCCCGGTTTCGGTGCGGTTCTGGTATGCGGTGTGCCTGCTGTACACGTCTGTGTGGTTGGTGGCCCGATATCCGTCCGGTGGCGCCTGCTATTGCTGTACCCGGAGTATATATATCCGCTTTGTGCTAGTGGAAATTTTGGAGGAAAAACCAATGGCGGTGGTGGGGGGATTTTGCGGGATGGGGCCGTGGGGCCCATACAAATAAGCACCGCGAATAGCGGGCATCTTTTGTCGGACACGGTACGGAGATGCACCGTGGGGGGCGTTTACGCAGCGTGACACAATTTACCGTGGCCCATTTTTGCGGTGCCAGGGGCTTTGTCATCCGCTACCCGCATCTCGGCTCTAGTGCTGGTGACAACTGCGATGTGGATCTGGTGTACGGCTCCGATGGTGGCATTGTCACACGGAGCAATCCACGGGCCTCCACGTCTTTCGACATGGTATTTTGTGGCGCAGTTGTGTGTGCTGATACCACAAGTATGAACATGTACACCAGCCTCTATTATTTATAGGAACATTTTACTGTGATGGTACTACTTATATAAACACGTAGAATCTCGATAACCATTCCTACTATGGCCATACAGGCTCTACCACGTACTCTCTACCACGTACTCTCTCTCGATGTCGTCAATACCGCCTCTCTATCAATACCGCGTGTATTGTCGCTATATGAATATCTGGGTCTCTATACAATCTCCTCGACCCGGCACTTCCAGCCAGAGTTCTTGCTGTCCAACAATGGCAACGAGGCACCAAGACACCAGCCAATCTCGTTGTTGTCGATCTTGTTGGCGGTCTTCAACTCTCTGCTCAATGGAATGTCGTACCCGGTGTGCAACATGGCGGTGATGAACGACAAGTCAGTGCACCACTGAGGCTCCTCGTTCAACTGCTTGATCGGATCGTCCAACAAGACGTCCTTCCAGAACTGCGAGCCCTGGCAGACCACCTTGGACAACTCCTTCAACTCCTCCACCGAAAACGAGGATGGGAAGCCCAATGGGTTGGTTCTGTCGTAAAAGTACGAGAATACAAACATGTCCGAGGTCTTTCTGAACGCCTTAGTCAACGATGGCTGGTGGACCCCGTTGAAGGAGCACGGCTGCTGCGTGCACTCGGCCTCCTTGTTCAACACCTTCTCGGCCAAAAACCTACACTGGGAGGCGCCGCTCAAGCCGGACTCGTCGCTGGGGCCCTTGAAATTGACCACGTAGAACTCGTCCTTGGCGTACTCCACCAAAACGTCCTTGGCAACCTGGCCCGGCGCAATACAGGGGTTGTTCAAGGTGATGGTGGCCCCCGAGACCTCCTTGGCCTCCTTCTTGGAGGCGATCTTGGAGCTCTTCAACTGCTCGTTGGTGTTCAAGCTGGACTCCACCACCAACGAGTTGATCTTGTTCCTGCCCTCCATCAAGCCGTAGCCCAAGTGGCTGAACTGGTACAAGGTGAAGTCGCGGTCGCCAAAGGTGAACTGGTACTTGTGCTCGCCGTCCACCATCTGCTCGCTGGCGTCCTTGAACTCGGGCTCAAACACAATCTGGGTCGAGCCGCCGCCCAAGTCGAACACGGCCGCAGTGGGGTTCTTGTCGCTGGAGCCGATGTTGCCCAACAAGTAGTTGGTGGTGATCCAGGCGTAAACACCCTCGTCCTTGCCCTCCATGATGGAAATACCATCGCCGGGCACGACCGCAAACGGATAGTCGTTTTCGAGGTGGCTTCTGACCTCGGCCAAGATGTTGGCCGACTTCTCCTGGCCCAACAACCGCAAACCGGCCGTGGCCTTCACCGCTACCGGCGTGCACTTCTGCTTGTCCTTGGGCACAGTGGCCAACGCGGTCTTCAACAAGGGGTCCAACGAGGCGGCCGCGCCCTTGGTGTCGGTGTCAAACGACGACAAGCCCGGCTTCAACATCTCGAACTTCTCGTTCAACAACTTTGGTGGAGACACGCAGGTGTCAAACTCGTACACGTGCACACGCGAGCCGGTGGACCCGGCGTCGATCATCACCACGTAGTTCTTGTCGTCGCACGCGGCGGCCTTGCCTGCGGCTCCGGAGTGGGACCCCACTTTGGGGGCGGCTGCTAATGGCGCCGCATTGCCCGCCTGGGGAGCGGAATCGGCGCCGTTCAACTTGCTGTCGAGCGCGTTTGACGCGGACGATTTGTCGGCAACAACCTTGGGCTTGTTGTTGGCCGGCGGCTTGGCAACATCGCCGGTTTCGGCCTGTTTATCCTGCGAGTAGGGGGGCTGCGAGCCCTTGTTGGGGGAGCCCTGCAAAGTGTTGCCTACCTCGTCGGCGTGGTCGTTGCTGAAGGGAATGGACTCGTCTCCGGTGGCGGCGGGCTTGCTCCGCTGGATCGAGCCGCTCAAGCTGTTCTGGGACGTGGCAAAGAAGACGACTATGGCAAAGATAGCCAAGGCCGAGATGAGGAAACGCAAGTTGCGGGTGGAAAGAACCGACATGGTGGGGTTTTGCCGAGGTTTTTCGTCGGCTGGGGGCGGTTCTGGGTTGGCACGGGGTGTGGGGTGTGTGTACCGGCAGAAAACAGCAGCTGGCGGTGTTGCTGGGGGTGTTGACTGGGGTTACGGCAACAAGTGTCTGGATCGTTAACCGAAATGGTACGAAAAAGACACGGTCGAAAAAGAAATTTTGGCTTGGATTTTGGGCGTGTGCGCACGACCCGCGACACAGGGTGTGGGAATTGTCACACGACCGGGCGGCTGGTGGTATGCGTGGTGGTGGTGGGTGGTGGGTGGTAAGTAGTGTGTCGTGGGAGGTGGTGTGGGTGGCAGGTGGGGCTGGTTATGAGACGGGGATGTGGAATTTTGCGGCTGGTGTTGGTGTGTCTTCACTATCTCAGCAAAGAGTTGCAAAAAATGTCAAAATGTCGTGGTTGCGGCTCGGTGCTGCTGTGGTGGTTTACTATTGCTTTACGGTATGTCTGGTGGTGTGTCTGAATGCTGTTTGCTTGTTGTTTAGTGGCGGTCTACTGACTGTTTACTGCTTCCTTACTGCTTATGTTCATTTACTGCCTCTACTGCATTTCTACTGCCCTTCTACTGCCCTTCTACTGCCCTTCTACTGCTCTTCTACTGCTTTTCTGCTTCCTTCTCTGCCTCATTACTGCTTTTCTACAGTTTCTCTAGCGGCCTCTTTACTGGCTGTTTAACGGCTGTTTACCGGCTGTTTACTGTCTGTTACTGCATATCTTGCGCTAATAATCAAATGTACTGCTGATTTTCTGCCTTTTTACTGCCTTTTTACTGCCCTTTTACTGCCCTTTTACTTCCTTTATACAACTACCACGCTCCACCGGTTCACCCATCACCTCTTCCACCTCTTTTCCCGGTTCGCGAGCCCAAGTTGCCGCCTCCCCACCCTTGCTGTGTGTTTCGTCTGCTGCCTGCGTGCGGCTCACGTTCCTTCCCAATCGGGAACACCCCACGAGTTCGAAATGGCTGCGGAAAAACAGGCCTATTTTAATTACAAATACATCATCTAGATATGCCATCCGAAACATGAAATTACGCCCGGTCTGACCCATGGTGTGTTTTCTGTTTGCATATCTGTCCTGTACTGACATCTCCGTACCCACCTACACCGCCCCATAGACGCTACCACCACTACCCCGTTTGCTATTTCATCGTTTACCCCAAAAGTTCAGCCAGAAAAAAATTATTATGCTACCATCACACGTTGCACCCGAAGCCGAAACCACCATCGGCGAATTCGAGTTTCTCGTGCCCCAAACAAATGGCACCGTCACGTACATAGATTCGCTAGTGGCCGACCACATCGAGGACAACAACGCCGCAATCGCCGACGAAAACGACCTCGATTTCGAAATGGAACGTGCCAGAGATGCCCTTCCCGCTCGGTTCCGGTACAACTTCCAGTTCCCCTTCAACCAGTGCAGTTTTGACCATTTGAAGGACTCTTTCAAGAGCCTCAAACTTGGGCTCACCAGCTCGGTAGAGGCGTACGCTTCATTTGGTGCCAGCAGCGGCTCCGAAAGCGAAAACAGCAGTCTACAGGAATCGCTGATAGACAGCTCCTATGACGATTACGACGAAGAGTCAGACTACGATGAGGCCATCGTGCCGTTCAACAATTTGCACATTACCAGCGGGCCTTCGCAGCCGTTGGTCAGCATTCTAAAGCAGCAGCCAGTTACCAGCGACAGACGCAGAAGAGCGTCGAGCATAACAGCCGCCAGCGCCAGCAACACCAGCGTGGAGTTGTCTATCATCACCAGCAAGATCAACTCGATCATCGAGGAGTACTTCCCCAACTTGATCAATGACGAGGACTTTATAGACATCAAGAATTACGTCATCAACTACCTCATTATCTTCCTCACCAAGACGGAGGCCGCCAAGGGCAATCATGCGTCGCACATCACCAGCAGCATCCTCAATCTCTTCATCCAGAAGCAGTTCAAGTTGAACTTGATCGAGAAGATCTTTGAGATCTTGATCGAGAAGTACGAATCGATCAAGATCGACTCGTTTCTCGACTACTTTCTCGATTTTGCCAGCAAATCACACGAAAACGACAGCTTGTTCTACATCAACGGCAGGTTGCTTCACAACCCGCGCTTCTATGACCACTACAAGGTGATCTGGATGCTAGACCACGCCAACTACAAGTACTACGACAAGTCGTACTTTGTGGACGACTACTTTGACCCGCACAACTACTACAACTACAGCAGCAACAACGACGACTTGGCGCTTCACAAAAACGCATTTGTCATGAACTTGGATAAGTTCTTTATCTACTACAACCGCGACATCAAGGCGGGCCGCATCTACGACGACGACACTGCCGAGGACGACATGCCCAGCGGCGACGAGGACTACGACTACTACGACTACAGAAACATGTCGATCTCGTCGCTCGCCAACTCGGCCGGGGACCAGCACCGCTCCTCCACCAGCTCCACCAGCTCGGCCAACTCCATGATGCAAGAGAGAAGAGTGTCGGAGGCCTCTACGGCAACCAGCGTTTCGGGCAAAACAGCGGTGGCAAACACGCCCGCCGCATCGCCGACAATGTCGCCCGCCCCGCCGCCCGCCAAAAAGAGAAACATCCACAAGGCGTTGCGGTTCAGCGACAACATCGATGTGCTCAGCGTCAACCGACACGAGCCAGTGTACTACTTGAACAGCATCCGGATATAGGCGGCTCCGGGTACTGCGGAGCCGGGGACAGAGCAACATTTTAGTTCGTGATTATATGTATTATATAGTATTCTATAGCGGCACCAATGAACACAGTGCCATTTGCATCCATCGCATTACTAATTAGTGCTCGCCGGAGTTTTGGTGCGTAATCCCGGCGAGCCATGTGTCGCAAAATATGCACAGATCGGGCGGCGCACGACCCCGGTGGCTGCTGACGTAATGCCACCAGTTAGCACTAACACGCTTCAGCCATGGCTGAGCCACATGGGGGGAACCGGCGAGACGCTGGCGTACGCTGCCTGTGTGTGTGGGGGGTGCGTGTATGGGCCCCAGGGTGGGCGCGTGTGCTGGCGTAGGCGTCTGTATGGTGGGTCCGACCCGTGGTGTGTGTCACGTGATGCACCGTTGCGGTGCTCGGAACGAGCTCCGAGTGTCAAAAGTGGAGAGACATGCCAGTTTTTGACATTTTTTGAGACATACAAAACGCACAGAAAATTTCTCCAGTAGATTAATAACAAGGCACCAACCCTTTATCCACAGCCGTTACTCCGCAACACCGCTGACGGAGCCCATAAGTGTCCCATTCGCTTGTGTTTCCGGTACACACCTTTGCCGCCATCTCCGGGTTCAGTTTCACGGCCTAACGCCCACGCAATCGCCCCACACGACTGTTTCTCACTCAATTCATGCGCAGCTAACATTAACCACACAGTGATAATAAACAAAACAGCATCACACACACACACACACAAACTCCAAAAAAAATAAGCCGATATATTCCACGTCTAGTGTGCTCCCGCTGCTCTGTTCTGCCATGTCCAGCACCATCCACGACGATTCGGATGGGTCCAGACCCAACCGCAAGAAGAGAAGAACGCTAGGCACCTTTCCCTGCCAGCACTGCAAGAAGATATTCTCGCGGTCGGACCACTTGGCACGCCACAACTTGAACCACGAGCCCAAGGAGGTGTTCACGTGCGACTTTATGCTAGACGACATGTCTGGGGCCCGGAAGATCTGCGGAAAAACGTTTGTCCGCAAGGACTTGAAAGAGCGACATATCAAGCGGCATTTGGAGATCCTTGACGCCCGCCCGGCGGACCCGGCGCTTCTCGCCGAGTACGAGCGCAACGTCCAGCTCAAACAGGAAACCGAGGACGCATCCGCCCCGCCCAAAACAAGAAAGCGCAAGTCGAGCGCCCGCCCGGCGCAACCGTCGGAATCGCCGCCGATGTTGGCCAATCTGCCGCCCCAGAACGGGCACTTGCTCCAGATCCTGAACCTCATCCACGACAGCGAGGATTCAAAGCCCGAAACGGAAGTCAAGACCCCCAACTCGGCCAAATACGCCATAATGCAGGACTTCACCGCCGGCGCCTCCACCATCCCCCCCTCCTACCCCATGTTCAGCGTGCCGACGCCGAACTTGACCACGCTCGCCAACACCATGCCCACCCCCACCAACATGAACATGAGCATGCCCAGCGCCGTGCCGCAGCCGCTCGCAGCGCCGGAACCGGTGCCGGAACCAGTCCCGGTGCCGGAGCCCAATCTCGCCGACTTCTACAACCAGCCGCTCGCCAGCTTCACCAAGAACTTACCTTCTACCCAGAACGACATCTTGCAGTGGTTGTTTAACGAGAATAACGGCAGCACGGGTGCTGTCAACAACATGAACAGCATCACGCCGGCCATAGTGGACCAGAACCAGTACGGCCAGCTAGAAGTCGCCGAAACCGGGTACAACGCGGCGTATGCCGGCATAAACGACCAGTTCGGCGCAAGGGCGCCCATGATGAACGCATTCACGCCTATACCGCCGCAGCCGGTGCCGCAACCGGTGCCGCAGCAGCAGCCTCCGGTACCGGCGATCGCGGCACCGGCGGCGCCCAACAGCCGCCAGAACTCGACCTACAACTACAGCGGCATGCAGGACGGGCTCTTCCAGAACGACGACAACCCGCTCGATGAGGTGTTTATCCGCAATTACCAGATGGGGAACGTCAACTACGCCAACAGCAGCAACAGCAGCACCGCCAACACGGTGGGCAGCAACAACGTGGTGACCTCCAACATCAGCACCGCTAACAGCAACAGTAACAACAATGCTGTGTCTGTCGGCAGCAAGTACGCGTACAACGACCTCGTAGGCGCCAACGGTGGAGGCGTGGCCGGTACCGGGGTGTTCAACCTCGGCTCCAACATCGCGTCCATCGCTAACGGCAACTACGGCGGCATGAACCTCACGTCCACCGCGTCTTCGTCGTCGCCCACCAACACCACCGAGTCGACGTCGCCGCGCACGCTCAGCGACTTCCACCTTGCCACCAAGTTCAATTCGTACGAGTTGAAGCTCGTGGACCACGCCGAAAAGTGCAACGTCAGCAAGAACAAGCACATCTTCGTGGACACGCTCATTCTCGACGGCATTCTCCGGTGTTTGCGGTCGGTGTCACGTGAGCAGATCGAGGCCGTGTTCCAGAACTACGACCACGACAAGCTCACCATCGAGGACAGGCTCAGCTACTACTTGCACATGTACTGGCTCGTGTTCCACCCGCAGTTCTCCATTCTCCACAAGCCGCTGTTTGACACCAAGGCTGTGCAGCCGTTGTTGTTGGTGCTGATGATGATCATCGGGTGTCACTACTCGTCGCCCGAGCTAGACGAGTGCATGGCCCGCAAACAGCTCCAGCTGCCCGAGTACAAGTTCAGCACCCTCATCACCACTCCGCTCCGGTATATGATTTTCCAGCACGAGGAGTTCCGGTCGCCCGTGCGGCTCTGGGTGCTCCAGAGCTTGAACATGATCGAGTGGGTGGAGAAGAACTTCCTTTCGCGCCGCATGCACGAACGCGCCCATTTGCACCACGGAGCCACGGTGCAGTTGCTCCGGCGGTCGCCGCTTTTGGGCGGGAACCCCACTGTTTCCTTGAAGAAGTCCGCCAGCTCGACCTCGGGCTCCAATCTGAGCGCGGGCGAGGATGAGTCCGAGGAGGCCGCCGTGCACGAGCTCAGCACCGGTGCCACCACCGCCGCCACCTCCAGCAGCTCCAAAAACTCGTACGACGAGACCGACTCGGAATTGTTCCACCGGTGGGTCGAGTCGGAACTGATGAAGCGGGTCACGTTTCTCACCTTCTACTTGGACACCATCGACTACATCAAGTTCAGACACCCGCCCCAGGTCATGTTCTACCAGTTGCAGTTGCTCAACTTGCCGTGTGACGACGACTGTCTCTGGGAGAGCAACGATGTCAACGAGTCGTTCAAGAAGGTGGTCAAGAAACAGAGAAAGGTGCAGCAGCAGCATAAGCACGACGACGACATGAACACGAATAAGAACATTGTCAAGATCCGCAACGGCGAAAGCTTCTTGAACGTGTTGAAAAAGATCTTGAAACCCTACAAGCCACACGACACCTACTTGAAGGTCAACTTGCTGCGCTTCAGTAAGAAGATATTGCTTGCGGGGCTAGTGGCCATCATGTACCAGATGCAACAGGCCGATTTGCAGGGCAGTTCGAACTTGTTGAACGGGATTTCGCAGACTTCCAGTCACAGAAGCAAGGTGTGGAAGGAGATTGTGCTCAAAGCCTTTGATAACTGGCATTTTGAGTTGTTGGCCTCATTCACCAATACGCCGTTATCTTCTACCGATAGAGTATTCAAGGATGTGGATCTGAACCTCATCCCCAGTCCTATGTTGCATTTATCGCAGATCATCGGCTTTGCTGACATCAACCACTACGACATTGCCATTTTTGGTGGCTCGCCCGCCAACATGAGTGTTAATGCGACCGTTAAGGACCACTATGTAGTTCAGCGTAAGCTCAACAGTATATGGGGTGCGAAGGGCAGTTCCAGTGTCAAGAAGCTGATCAATGATATAGTCAACATCAGGGGTGTTGTGCACTGTTACTTGTTGCTCTGGCACTTGATGCTAAAGCCTTTGGAAGACGATGATGAGGACAACTGCTGTAATATGGCTGCGGAGTTTGTGGACTGGAAGGCCTGTCCAGACTACTTTGACAGCATGTACGCAGTAAGTATTGCCACATTGGTATTGTGGAGTTATTGCTTTCTGACTGTGGGACTCGAAAGCCAGAAGTTCAAAGATTTAGAGCCAATCGCCGAAGAGAAGACCCTATATACCAAGAGTTACGAGGAGTTGGTGCAATTATCTGCTGAAGGTGGGTATGAGTATTTGAGCAGAATCAGAGAAGAGTACATTACCCATTTGAAAAGAGATAAAGATTTCCTATTGAAAGAGTTCACCATTCACCCGATAAGATTTATCCAAAAGAATAAGGAGAAGAATGAGGAGTTGCAGTCTAAATACACGCCTCATGAAATCTTGAATAAGTATGGAGACATTCTTCCATTGGTTGGTAATAAACAGCATGTGAGTGGACTCTGTTTCTTGGTGGGAACCAGATTGTTAGGCAGTCAGTGGGAAGTGCTCAGAGAGAATGCTAAACTTATTTTGAACTGTGGTTACAGGTCGATTGGGAAGAAGAACATTTTGTGTATGAATCTTTTTGATAATGAGTTTGAGTGAAAGTATGTATGTGAGGTAATTTTATGTAATAATATATGGTAATAATAATGCTGCTGCAATTATGTGCACAAGCTAGATGCAACGGAGTTGCCAGTAATGGTATTTCCATATCCGGAAGGGTACTTCCTGCAATCTAGGGCTGGTTTTCTTCAAGAGACTGTCCATACCAATATTGTATAAACAGATTGATAAACTACTTCTGACATCCTTCTAAATTTTTCATTACTATGCTAAACTAATGTACACAAGAATATTCATACCAATAAAACGGCGTTCACGCAGCCATCTCTATCAGGCTCGTTGGTGATCTGAGCATATTTACCCCAAACAACCTTACCACCAGCGGTCACCAAACCCAACTCGGAAACATTGACCTCGATAATGGTACCCTTGGTCAAGACACCGAGCTGTGTATACATTGGCGATTGTGGGTTCTTTTTCACACCTAAAATAGGCAAAAACACAGTGACGCCCAATTCTGGGTGGGTCACGTTGGCCTTTTTCTGTCTCAATGCGGCTGGTCTGATGATACGTTCCATCTTCACGGGTCTACGAGTAAAGCCCTCTCCCACGAATGTGTGTTTGGTGATCATTCTCTTCCACGACTTGGACTTCTTGGTACCGGTTTTGATAACCTTAAACATCTCTTCCTCGGAGATACCTCTCACCTTAGGCAAAGGAACAGAAAACTTGTCTGCCTTTTCCAATCTCTTCTGCTTGATGGAAGAAGAAATAGCCTTGGCTGTGTTGTTGGTTTGACGGTCCAAAAGATAGGTGGGCAAAGCTTCGCCATTCTCGTCGTTTGGTGTTGAAGGACCCTTGATCTTTGACTCTTGGTGCGCCTTGATCTTCTTCTTCATGGCGACCTTCTCGCTGTATCTCTTCTTAGCAAATTGCTTACCTCTCCAACCCTTCAAAGTCTGGGCATCCTTAGCCACACGGTGACCCTCTCTGGCCTCCTTCTTTCTCTTTCTTTCTTCGTAATCTAATCTTCTACCATGCTGCTTTATGTGCTGCTCAATGTATTCGTTTTGAGGCATGACGGAGCGGGCTGAGTACTGGTTGCTGGTTGTTATCAGTGTGTGAAATGACTTTTAGGCTTTGGGGTTTGATAAATTTTCTCGCAGAGCATCCCAAAAAGATTTGTAAGTGCTTATGTCAGCGCAACATCGCCAGCTGAAAAAAAAATTTATGTATGGAGAAACAGAGTGAATGGGGCAATATACCATTCCATAGCGCAAAATTCGATCATGTCAGAGACAGGTACCAATATAGACGAGTTGTTGAAGGGTATAACTGGTTCTGTAAAGTCCACACATCAAAGCATAAATGAGTTGGCACAGCTAGTGAAGAATCAGGACAAGACAGATCAGTTACCTACACTTATCCAGACCTTACTTTCTAAAACACAAACCAAGAACTTGGAGGGCGTGTCGTTATTGTCATTGAAGAATGAGTCGTTGTTGGGCTATATTAATAATCTTGTTTTGATAATATTGGGACAGCTCGAGAAGTTGGACCAAGAAGAAGAAGAGGTGGATGTGGAAAGCATAAGAAATAAAATCATACAGAGAAGCATCGTACAGAGGGTGACCTTGGAGAAAGGGATCAAGCCGTTGGAGAAGAAGTTGAGCTATCAATTGGATAAGATGGTTAGAGCATACACCAGAATGGAGAATGACGAACAGAAGCTTGAAGCCAAGTTGAATGAGCAACAGAATGAAAACAGCGAAGACTCGCAAGACGATTCCGAGGACTATTCGGAAGAGGATGAAGATGCTCTTTCGTACAGACCAGATGCTGCTGCCTTGGCCAAGTTAAGCACGAAAGGCGATAAGAAGTCTGGCAGCAAGGATGCATCCAAGGAAAAGTATAGGCCACCTAAGATATCTGCAGTTGCGGCCCCCACGACCAATTCACACGAATTCGACACCAAGAGCAAAACCGGCAAGAGCAAGAAGTTGCAGAGTATGGAGGAGTACTTGCGTGAACAGAGCGACTTGCCCAATGTGGAGTCGTCTATTGGTTCTACCATTGTGGACCACGGCCGGGGTGGTGTGAAGACACAGCACGATAGGCAGAAGGAGAAGGAGATCCAGGACTACGAGGAGTCCAACTTCATTAGATTGCCCAGCAACCAGACCAAGAAGTCTTTCAAGCAGAAACAGAGAGATAATGCCAACACGTTTGGGGGAGAGGACTGGTCGATCTTCAACAATAGCGAGGATGGGGTGCGGTCTGGTACTAGTAGGAAGAGAAAAGCCACATCGGCCTGGGACAGAGCTAAAAGAAAGAACTTGTAGAGTATTGGATAGAGCACGTAATAGTAATAGACAAGTCATGACAGGAGGGTTTGTGAGGTTGTGTGGTTGTGTGGTTGTGTGGTTGTATGTTTGTATGTATGTTTGTATGGCTGCAATTTTTCTGGTTGTGTTTTACGGTTGTTTTATGGTTGTACGGATATTGGTGCAAATCTAGCGCATATACAGTGGTGGTTACGCGATGGCTGTGAAAAATCACATAGTACATATGACAGATTTGCAAATGGCCGTGGGGCGGTGTGTGCGCCGCACTACGCGTACTACGCTTGTAGCCAGACTAAACCAGAGCCAGTCCGTGTGTAATACAATACGGGATTATTATAGAGGCAATGCAGAGAGTACACAAGAGCTTACTATCGGCTGCAACAGGGCCAGATCTTTATCACGGCACACGAAGCACGTGACGGCCGGTCGGCGATCAGATAAGGCATGCGAGGCCGGACCAGCATGATCTGTCGCGCGCACTACCCCGGCAGCCCAACAACGCCAATCAGCACTATTCCGATCTAGGAGGACCATTAATAATGGCAATCTAGCCCCAGCTCGATTTGTCAAGCGCGACATTTTTTGGGTGAGAGGAGGCCCGAGTGGGGCCATTTTGTGGCATTATGAAGAGGCCGCGACATCTCTCCCAGCGGGTGGTAGATGTCGTGGGGCCGCCACAGTTGTGAGGGGGGCCGAGACGGGGTCTGCCCCACCATACACCCGATATCGGAGTCTGCCTTCGCTTAGTAACGGTGCCGGGACTGGGCCTGGGGCCGCGGGTACGGGTTCCGCCGGCCTGTATATGGCACATGTGCCCGCTGGTGAAAGGGTGTGGGCACCTGTGGTTGCGGTGGATGTCGCGGTGTTACCCGGGCCTGTTCCCAACTTAGTAATAGAGCGGGCCTTCTAGAATTTCTTTTTGGCGAAAACGCTCACAAATCATCCGTGGCACGAGACAAATGTCGCGCCACTGTGGTTGCAGGCGCGCGACATAATCCCGGTGCCAAATACTGGCAACGGGTCCGGTTGACTATAAATGGATATGCAAATCCCTCTGGTGTGATTTTTCACGGCTTGGCTTTATCTTTCTTCTTCTTTTCTCCTTTTCCTCCTCACTGTTCTTTGTAAATTTCCTACACCAGTACACCCACATTCACCATGGTTGCCCAGATCCAAAAGCCAGCTCCTACCTTCAAGAAGACCGCTGTCGTTGACGGTGTGTTTGAAGAAATCTCCTTGGAACAATACAAGGGCAAGTGGGTCTTGTTGGCCTTCATCCCATTGGCCTTCACCTTTGTGTGCCCCACCGAAATCATCGCCTACTCTGAAGCCGTCAAGAAGTTCACCGAGAAGGACGCTGAAGTTTTGTTCGCCTCCACCGACTCTGAGTACTCCTTGTTGGCCTGGACCAACGTTGCCAGAAAGGATGGTGGTTTAGGCCCAATCAACATTCCATTGTTGGCTGACACCAACCACTCCTTGTCCAAGGACTACGGTGTGTTGATCGAGGAAGAAGGTATCGCCTTGAGAGGTATCTTTTTGATTGATCCAAAGGGTGTATTGAGACAAATCACCATCAACGACTTGCCAGTCGGTAGATCGGTCGAAGAGTCCATCAGATTGTTGGAGGCCTTCCAATTCACCGAAAAGTACGGTGAAGTGTGCCCTGCCAACTGGACCCCAGGTGCTGAGACCATCAAGCCAGAAGTGGAATCTTCCAAGGAATACTTCGGTAAGGTCAACTAGATGTGACGCGACGCGTGTATTCCATGGAGCTTCTTTACGTAGATTTAGCGTATTTGATAAATGATAGAGTTAATTTTTCACTGTGTGCTGTAGCGGTTTGTGCGTGTGTGGCTATGGTGCCAGCATGTGTAACCAGAAGGTGTGGATCGGCTCGGTATCTGCCTGTGATAGTGAGCGGCGGGATCTTTTTTCCCGATCGGGCGGGCGTGATTTCCGGGATTTTTCAGCTACGAACCGACCTGAAGTGCTGGAAGAGATGGCTGCACAGTGTCATATAAATATAGAAATACATATATAGGAATATATATATAGAAATGAAACGGACATCCCGATTGTGGACCATTGACTGCCGTATAAAAGACTACATGGCAGTGGATTTGGGTGTTTATACCGGGAAATGGCTGGTGCGGCGCAGCGGACAACACGCTAATCAGCAGCAACCCTGTAGATTGCCCATTCCACTGGCCCGTAGGCTGGCGTTGTGTTCGACACAGCTGCGCCGTGATGGTATCGCGTTTCTGCGTAAATAGCCCCCTTGTAGCTAGCGTAGTTGGAAAACGTGTAGCCACTGAGAAAAGTCGTTTTTCACAATCCCGCTCCACACTATACCAGTAGGCGCCACGGGACATGTCTATCAGCAGCGAATCTATATACTTCTACAAGTTCGTGGTGAACCACCAGGTGTTCTTCCGCTCCCAGTACACGTACGCGCTTGTCAACCTCAAGCCGATCGTGCCAGGACATGTGCTAGTGGTGCCGCTCCGCACCAGCGTGTTGCGGTTCGGAGATTTAAGTCCGGCCGAGTCGGTGGACTACATGAACACGCTCCAGATCGTGCACAAGTTCATCAGCAGCCACTACCGGGCCGACTCGCTCAACATCGCCATCCAGGACGGGCCCGAGTCGGGCCAGAGCATACCCCATTTGCACACGCACATCATCCCGCGGTACAGGAACGACCCGTTTGACGACAGCATCCACCAGCTCATCGAGGACATGGACATTGTCCAGCAGTTCGAGGCGCGAAAGCAGCGCCACCGCACCGGTTCGCTGAAGCTAGCGGTCAAGGACGACGCCGATAGAGTGGCCCGCACTGACGAGGCCATGCAGCAGGAAGCGGACGAGCTCCGGCTCCGGCTCCGGGAATTCACCGGCGCAAATGCGCTATAGATACAGTTTGTAGGTCAGAGATGTAGGTTGTAGGCCAGAGAGATAGACAGTAGAGCGTGTATCGCGTTATCACGCTAGCAGTGCTGAGCAAGAGCGGTGCAAAAATGGCTGTAAATTTCGGCCCCTTCGACTCCTGGCGGTAGCGAAAAACAGCGACAATTTCCACCCACTACCAGCCCTACCAAAACCACCGTGTAATTTTAGGCACCGGCCCCCCAGCAGACCCCGACACAGCCATGTCATCAGAGCCGTTGGACGAGATCCAGTGGAAGTCGCCCGAGTTCATCCAGGAGCGCGGGCTCCATACCGGGAACGTGCTTGAGTACTTCTCGCTATCGCCGTTCTACGACAGAACCTCCAACAACCAGGTGCTAATGATGCAATTCCAGTTCCAGCAGCTCCAGATACCGGTCAACATGACGTTCCAGCAGTTTTTCCAGTCCCGGTTGGCGGAAATGACCGGAATCGAGTTCATTGTGGCCTACAACCGTGAGCCCGACTTCTGGATCATCCGCAAGCAGAAACGGTTGGACCTCAGCAACAACGTGTTGCCCATCCAAGATTACTATATTATCGGTGCTAACATATACCAGGCGCCCAAGGTGTACGACATCCTTGCGTCGCGTTTGCTATCTTCCGTGTTGTCCATCAAAAACTCGTTTGACTTGCTTACTTCCATGACCCAGTACCACATTTCGGACGGTGGTCACTCGTACAACAACGCTATACACAGCACCGCCAGCAGCACCAACACCAACAACGTGGCTATGACTTCCTCCACCACCAGCTTGCCCAATTTGTCCAAAACCACGTCGCTTTCGTTGCCGAATGCGCCAAACATTTTGACCCCCAACACCCTCGGAACAACGACTCCCCAGATCCCCCTTTCCACCGCCAACATCAACACATCTACACTCGGAGTGACCAACAACCCGATCAACAACGCCGCTAGCGGGTTGCTGAGCAATATAGAAATCACAAGCGGTGCTTTTGACAGTTTGTTGGGCAATGTCATCCAGTCCTCGTCTATGGGCACCGCTAACTCCAACAATGTAATAATCACAGGCGAGTCAGATGGGATAGCAGACGATGTCAGTGGCGAGGCAGACACGAAGAGTATATACTTAGACGACATTCCGTTGTATGGAAAGGGCAGCACAGTGGAGATGCTTGGGTTGAAACTCAACGTGAAGGAGGATTCATGAATAGAATGTAGTTAGAGGCATTCTGAAAAGATCAATTGATGGAATCGTCATTGGTGTAGAGATGTGGCATACCCACTCATTAGAACAGGTGAGTATTGGTGGTCAGAGCAAGACAACTCTCAGTAGACCGCATGACTATTCACGACTACTCAGTACCACTCAGTACTCGCATTCACCTATGAACGTCTGGTTATGTAAGAAACTCATGCTGTTTACTATATGTTTTGGCATAACCAACGCTGTGACGTGCGTGATATACGTTATGCACGAATATCCCGCCCACACATAAACGATACGGCTATACACCTATAAACAGATCACTTTTCTTCGGCTGCTTCCTCGGCTGGCTCTTCAGCTGTCTCTTCTTCACGCTTAACAGGGATTTCGCCCGATTTGGCAATCTTAAGCTCTTTGACAGGGCGGTCGGATCTCGTCTTGACACTCTCCATATACTTCACCACTTCAACTCCGTCAATGACTTCTCCAAACACAACGTGTTTGCCGTTCAACCAGCTGGTCACCACAGTGGTGATGAAGAACTGCGAACCGTTGGTGTTTCTGCCCGCATTGGCCATGGACAACCGGTATGGTCTGTCGTGCTTCAACTCGAAGTTCTCATCGTCGAATTTGCCACCGTAGATGGACTTGCCACCGATTCCTCTGCCAGTTTCGTAATCGCCCCCTTGGAGCATAAACTGGGGGATGATTCTGTGGAAAATAGAGTTGGTGTAACCCTTAGCAGGATCAGAAGAGATGGCCAACTGCCTGAAATTCTCAACTGTCTTAGGAACGACGGTACCAAACAATCCAATTGTGATCTTGCCGACAGGCTTCCCATCCTCGGTGATGTCAAAGTACACCTTGTGGGTAATTGGTGGGTTTTTGGGCAAACCAGCGCCTGACGTATCAACAGGATCAAACACTCCATTGCTGCTCAATTGGAAGTATAAAAAGATCACTGTGATGACTATGGCTGCAACTGTAAGGATTTGCGACATCTTGAGCTTGCCTATTCTCATGTGTGGTGCTGGTGGTTAAGGAATATGTTCAACTATGGTCAACAAAATGTGGAAAAAATTACGGGTGCTGGTTGAGAATATCCGGATAGGCCCCACCACGCCTTTTAAATTGGCACCTGGATACAAGTGACATATGCGTCGGCAGAGTTGCATTGTCTGGCCCAATTGCAAATAGGTTTGAGTCTGTTTGCTTGGTTGGTGAGTATACAATTCTCCTCTACACTTCTCCACTACAATTCCCCACCATTAATTTCAGCTGTGGATAAATGAACCCTACTTGCGTTCTTTTCTCCAGCTGAACAACTATATGACATACTAACATAGCATACAACTCTCGCTCCAATCGAACTTTTAATCTTTTTGGATACACCTGCTGACTACATAAGCATTCTAAAGTTCGTCTTGAGCAACCTCCTCCGTTTCCACAGCAATTTCACCAGCAGCCGCAATTTTAAGCGTCTTGACTGGACGGTCACCGTAGCTGGTCTTGACGCTTTCCATATAATCAACCACATTAAATCCATCGACAACCTCTCCAAACACAACGTGTGCGCCGTTCAACCAGCTGGTCACCACAGTGGTGATGAAGAACTGCGAACCGTTGGTGTTTCTGCCCGCATTGGCCATGGACAATTTGTAAGGCTTGTCGTGCTTCAAGTCAAAGTTCTCATCGTCGAATTTGCCACCGTAGATGGACTTACCTCCGTAACCCTGGCCCGTTTCGTAATCGCCACCTTGAATCATGAATTTGGGGATGATTCTGTGGAAGATGGAGCCAGTGTATCCAAACTCGGGGTCGGTCGAAATGGCCAATTGCCTGAAATTCTCAACTGTCTTAGGAACTACTGAACCGTACAAACCAAACGTTATTCTGCCAATTGGTTCGTCATCCTCGGTGATATCGAAATACACCTTATGGGTGATTGGGGTATCGGCAATGACCTGAGCCACTAAAAACAAGACCACAGATGCCACTAAAGCGAAAGCGTTTACGAACTTCATATCGTTTTTTGCACCACACAATTACTGCAATCAGACAGTGGTATAGACAAGTGCAAATGGAAATACTTGTCAAATATGTGCTTTTGTCGAAAACCAAAACCTGTAAAAAAATATCAATAACTGCAAAAACACGCACCAGTCCCCAAAATGCTACTACAATGTACTAATAACCGAAAATGTCTTATTTGAATTAACCTTAACGCAAAAATAACAAAGATAATAATAACAGGAAGAATGAGAAGAATGTAAAAAGTAGAAATATTTCCACAACGCAAGAAAACTGATAAAAAATTAATCAAAGCCTACGCGGCCTTTAAAATTGTACAGACTAATGTGAATGATGTCCTTAGTTGCAAAGCGTGACCAAAATCACAATCGAAAGCAAGAAATATGGGATATAAGGATGCATGGATCAGAAAATAATGGTTAACAATCCAATGAAAAGAACCATCATTGGCGAGACTGACTTGAGTGAAGCAGAGCCTTCATAGGAGGAAAGTGTTGGAGCTGCTGATTGTGAAGAAGCAGAACCAGTTTGCTGTGCCAATGTAGGGTAGGTTGTAATTGAGTTGCTTGGCGCGTTATTCTGAGGAGCAGTTGTTGAGGCAGTATTTGCGCCAGATTCAGTTGTAGCATTGCCTGCTACATCTCCGTTACCATTGCCAGAACCTGTACTACCATTACCACCGTTACCGTTTCCGTTTCCGTTTCCGTTTCCGTTACCGTTACCGTTACCGTTACCGTTACCGTTACCGTTACCGTTACCGTTACCGTTACCGGAACCGGAACCGGAACCTCCATTGCCTCCATTGTCTCCAGGAGTACCAGGAGTACCAGGAGTACCAGGAGTACCAGGAGTACCAGGAGTACCAGGAGTACCAGAAGTACCAGGAGTGTCATCACCACCATTACCACCATTACCACCATTACCATCGTTACCACCTGGACCAATAGGAGGAGGTACAATGACAGTTGAAGTTGCGATATTAGTGACGGTTGGAACTGTACTGGCATTCTCTGTAGTTTGAGTTGGAATAGGAACTGACTCTGTCGATGATGTAGTACTTTCTGTCAACGTGTTACTGGCAGTGTTTGGTGTGATCTCACTGGTATTGGAACCATTGCCAGAAGTTTCTTGTGAGCTGGAGGTGGTGGTCGTTTCTGTGCCTGTAATTGTACTGTGAACCGGTGTGCTGCTTGAAACTGGTAAACTATTACTGCTATTAAAATAGCCACCAAATGATGACAGTGATAGCACAGGAACAACACTCGATTCAATTGGGGTTTCTACAATCACAGTCACAGTGTCACTGCCACTTTCGGTGACAGTGGTGGTGTAACTACCAGTCCAACTAGAAGTGATGGTGGTGGTTGGCTCAATTGGTGTCTCAACAATCACAGTCACAGTGTCACTACCACTCTCGGTGACAGTGGTGGTGTAGCTTCCAGTCCAACTCGAGGTGATGGTGGTGGTTGGCTCAATTGGTGTCTCAACAATCACAGTCACAGTGTCACTACCACTCTCGGTGACAGTGGTGGTGTAACTGCCAGTCCAACTAGAAGTGATGGTGGTGGTTGGCTCAATTGGTGTCTCAACAATCACAGTCACAGTGTCACTACCGTACTCAGTTGTAGTAGTGGTGTAGCTTCCAGTCCAACTCGAGGTGATGGTGGTGGTTGGCTCAATTGGTGTCTCAACGATGACGGTAACAGTGTCACTGCCACTTTCGGTGACAGTGGTGGTGTAGCTTCCAGTCCAACTCGAGGTGATGGTGGTGGTTGGCTCAATTGGTGTCTCAACAATCACAGTCACAGTGTCACTACCACTCTCGGTGACA